>JARHVA010005430.1:392500-680000 GCA_037957365.1 Torreya grandis
CATACATCACTTATTTTTTATCCTAAAAACTACCTTAAATTCCACATAGATTGTGTTTCATATGATTTTTGGAGTTAATTTATTGATATTTTGTTGAAATAAATCCCAATAAACCATATCATATCCAATTTTTATCTTTTATTTCAACACATTTCCTGAAATAGTCTTTACCTATGATACTTAATTTCCCTTTTATCTGTATCCTAACTCAAGTTATAAAACTTCCTTCTTAAATTGTGAACCAACATCCTACTCATTGTGCTCATAATTTAACACCTCTCCATACAAATATACAATTTTATAGCCTAAAGGAACATTATGTATCATAAACATAGATTTATAGGAATTCAAATCATTCATTATTTTATGTCTATGTATCACTTATCATTCATCTACCACACAAGTATTCAACTTGCTGGTCCTGTCATGTTTTTTATTCAATCAAATGTCAATAAATTCAGATGTTTTCTTGAGCTCATGAAATATATGTGTGACATTTTTTAATATATTTTATATTTCCATAATAAAGTCATGTATTTACTCAACCATCTCTTCTCAATTATTCTTGGTTTCTTCCAACTTCTTTTTCCTTAGTTCCTACTATGAGGGTTGTGCAATTGTAATTATTAGATTCTCACATTTTTTTTAAATGGTTGCATCAAGTGTAAAGAGTGGATACATCCCATATATATATTTTATTATAAAAATGTATGATCATGCATTTTATATGGTGATAATTATATCACAATTTTTCCCCATAATTTTTATAGTCTCTTTTCTTTCCTTCTTCATATTTTTAGAACTCCTTAGCAAGTATCTTCTATAAGTCTTCCAATTTCTCCTTCATATTTCAATTGTGTTTGTACCATATATAAAACTATTTATACCATCCAAAAAATTATTTGATTATCACACATATTTCATGGATATCAATTTATATTCTTTTAAGAGTACTTAGGTTCTCCTTTTATAGCTATTCTTTTTTTTTGTATTTGTATTTGTTAGTCTACGTTATGCACAATCAAAACTCCTTGTTACTTATTCTTCACTTCCTCATTATTTTATCTCCAACCTAGCCTTTTTTATTCCTATTATTTATTAAAAACCACATTAATATCCACTATATTTGATGAGTTAGATCCCATGAATCTAGAGTATCTTCCTCCATTTTTTTGATGTTCTGACTTTTATGCCCACCTCTTCTTACATTATCTTCGCTACCTCATTTAAGATTGTATGCAACTTATCTATATAATTTTTTTACTTATTTATCTTATTATTATTTAGTTTTTTCATGATTTTAATTTCAATTTTCCTATTCCTTGAGGATTTTTTGGCTTTATTTTTTATTAGTGATGTTTTCTCTATCTCCTCTTCACTTGTTACTTCTTCAAATTCATACACCAAGACTTAAATTTACTCCACTACCCAAATATGTCTATTTTAAACCTATGTATTTCCATCATTATTATTCCTATTTAGTAAGAATTAATATTTGTATTCTTCTTCTCCTTTTTATACATATCATCCTTTAATAAAGTTTCATATGTTGGTGGCTCACCCATCTATACATGCTTAACAAAAAGAGGCTTCAATGTGCATGTAATTTTACACTTAAATACATTCATCACACATTATTTAATGATATTAAAATATAGATTCTCATCCTCAGAGTCTTAATTTTCATTATTGAACTTATTTCCTACCATGATGAAGATATTCCTTATGTTTTTCTTTTACTTTTAAAGATTATTTGCATCTATAAATTAGTATATGATTTCATCTAACCTTGCTAATTATATTTCCATGTAGTATGTGTATACATATGGAAAATTAATACACATACTCTATTTATCATCCTAGTCATTGATATTGTCCAAAGCTTAATATTTAATTACATAAAATTGTGCATAACCATTACATGCTCCCACCAACATCTTGTCCATGTTAAATTTCACTCCTAATGTTATAATTAAATTATTTAACCACTTCATTGTATGTTTCATTCATTTGGTTTATATACTTATAAATTTCATAATTCTCTACTCATAACCTCATATCATATGTAATATCTAGTGTCTAGCGTTATATAATTTCCACTTCTTTGAGCATCATCAACAATAGATACATTTCACATCTAAAGATTCCTAATATAAAGTGCACTTATATAATTACCTATTTCATCTCCTCTATTATGAAATTCAAAAAATTTAATTTTACCATGTCCTTAACAATGTAATAAGCCACATATAATATGCGCTTAAAAGGATATCCACTTACTTCATAACAATTATCTTTGTGTTGATCAAATACACAAAAACTAGTGTTTGAATATTTGATATGGTTTTCAACTACATATTGTAACCCCCTTAACACAATTTCAACTATATTTATACATCATTAATTTTATTTTTCTCTAGGAACATCATCATGTATATCTTCTCCTCTAAAATTTTATCCCTATTATTTGGATGATGTGAGCAACAAATAAATTAAAACTTATTAAAATGAGGTAGAGTCTACCATTATAAATTTTTGATAATAACCACTTAGTTAAATTTTATAACTTCCAAATATAAAGTAGATCCCATATCTCAAGTATCCCAATCACTTCCAAGTGTTATTTTATAGTAATTTGACTATCCTACCTTATCCACAAATCTAAATATATATTAAATTACTTTACAATATGTGTGTGTGTGATGTTGAATTTATCAATAACATAATCTCCAATTTTGTCCTTGGGTCATCTCCTACATGCACTTCTTCTATAATTTTCATTAGAGGAGGCTCAAATACCTTTATCTTATTCTCCCTTTTTCCACTAGGTGATTTCATATATACCCTAATTGATGCTTTATATTATTCATTAGCTTATGAATAATTAGTATACAGTAATTGTTAGCAACTCTTCCTATAAAAACTATTAGAAGATGATTATATTTTATTTCTATGAGAAGTGGAAAATAATTTCAAAATGCAGACATAAGCATATAATTTAAGTATTCATTTTGTTCATACTTAATGATTATCCATTTAAATTCAAACTTAATAGTACCAAAAATTAGTATTATTAGATGATTATATAGATTCAATTATGCAAAAAATAAGTACAAAAGACATTATAAGAACCATATATATATATATATATGATCATTATAAACTATTTTATTTTACATTTGATTACTATTTATAAACTTACTATAGTTTATCACTTTTCATTCTAACCTTTTATCTATTCCTTCAAGGGATTATTATTGTATTATACATACATAGGCATAATACATACAAAATGATATATGATATATGAAATGTTATACATTTGACACTTGCCTTTCATATAAACTTTGTGATTTTAAATTCCTAAGTCTACTACAAACATTTTATTATAATTAAATAAGTGTTTTATCTTGAGACAAAGTTATAGAAAGTGTGAACAATGTTAGAGCTAGTGGAATTTCTTAAATTGGGGAGTTGCTCCCAAAACACTACTTGTAATAATATCTCAAGGTGATTTTTACCAATTATCATGTCTTATGCACCAACTAGTCATCCTTTCAAGTTTTAAACTAAGTATTGTACGAATTTATTATCATTTCAAGTTTTTAATAGATTGGCATAACTAAAAGGCCTCCCTTTATGTGTCTTCAATCATCTTGGCCTCATGATTAAGGAACTAGAGGAGGCTATGAAGAAGAAGATGTGATCAAATCTATTATGGATGATGTTGATATATAATAAGATGTCACTATTAGAGTTATTATTGAATAAGTGATATTGTATAATTAGTTGCTAAAGGCTTTGTAGCTTTGGTAGATTTCCATGTTTGTAGTTATTTCTAGAATTGGTTTGGCAGAATGAATTGGGGAGATAAAATGCTTTTTTTGATATAACTATCTAAGTGAGACAAGTCCTAATTGAAGATCTTATAATTGATTAGTATTTCCCTCACCATAATAATCAAGGTGTAAAAATGAGTTTGGAAATCCATGATATTTTCGATGTATTCATCTTATTTTATAGTGATGGTGGCCCTACTCTATGACACCATCCACTAAATATATTACACTAAATCCTATTTATATTTTATTGTGTTTAAATGACAAAAAATGTGTTGTGAAACATATCATTTTTACAAGTGTGAAATTTATTCATCATATTGTATCTTGAGGCTAGAGACTCTTTTAGTGTACTATCCATCTAATTAGGTGTAGCACCTTAATACTCCATTATTGATTTAGCTTTATCAACCTTATCAAGATTTGGGTTTGATTCAATATAGGTTTTAAATAGATATAACTTATATTAAATCATATTATAGGTGATATGTTAAGATTGGAGTGAAAAAGTGTCCAATAATTGCTCATATTCCTCAAGGAGTTCAAAAAAGACCTCTATTTTAGCCTTTAATTATTGATCTTATGTTTGTAGATATTATAGATTATACAAAATAAGTTAATATTTTTTGAGCCATGATAAAAGAGTTATGATTTATTTCTTATCTAACCTAACCTAGTCACCTAAGACTTAACCACCAATGCAATACATGTATCATCTTTATAATTTGTATCAAGGAGAAGATGCAACTCTATTTTCCTTTCTCAATTAAATTGTGTCCTTATCTAACTTTTATGCCTTCTACATAATCAAATATTGGAACATAATAGATACATAAATCTAATTTTCCAAGTAAATTTGGTCACATTGAATGACATTACCTATGATGTCATGGAAAAAATTAGTCCAAAAGCTACAATTATTTCCAACACTAGTTATTTTCAAATTTATGCCACATAGAGTGTGAATGTTATTCATCATGCCATTAGTTCTTGGATATCCAAAAACCAATTATTGATTATCAATATTTTAAGATACAATGATTTTTATTATAAACATCCATGATTTGATCTCAAGCCTTGTGATGTGCCTGAAGGCTAGTATGCTTTAGGTATTTATTCCATTTTGGTCTCTTTTTCCTATTGGTTAACTAGGAATTCAACATTAATTTTATTTTATTCATATTTTGAAATGGAAATTTCCACTACTTATGCCCTTGATACCTCTTATTCTTACTTTAAAACATAATTAGAAGATTATTCCTCAAAAAAAGTCTTGTTCTCTTCTTCACATTTTTGTAGGGATTCTACCTTTTTCTCCTCCTCTTCTTTGGCTAATATGTTAGCCTCAACCTTCTTCCTTTATGCCTCATACATTATTATATCTTGTTACTCATTATTTATAGTATTTTATTCGTATTTGTATTTCTTCATAATCTCTTATTATTTATTATTCTTTTATGTGGATTTTTCTTCAACATCTTTATTCTTATATGTAATAAATTATTTTTCCTTTTTCTATTCCTATGCTTCTTATTTATTCCTGTATTTTTCTTATTATTTTTCCTTACACTTGGATTATTATTTTGTTTTACACTTGGATTATTATTTCTTACTATTTTTATTTTATTCATTCCTCACATTTTTATTTGCTTCTTTATGAGGCTTCTCTTATTCTATTTTGGCCTATGTATCTTCCCCTTGTGATATGATGTCCTCCTTTTATTTATGAGATGGGGTATGTGGAGGTAAATGAGGTGAATTAACTAGTGAATATTAAGGGTAAGAATATGTAAAAGAAAACTTAATTATGTGCCTACTAACTATCATCTTTGGATAGGTAGGTGGAATTCTAATCTTGTTTAAGCACTTGTGTGCATGGGTCATCATAGCTAGATATTGTTATGATAATTTATCTTCTTCAGACTCAATCTTCTCCACCAATTATGGTATATTAAAGGAACCCATGAAATATATAATGGATTGAGATGTCCTTACCATTATGTGTGTCATTTCTCTATGCATGAGTGATTGTTGAGGGATTTCTTATTAATACATGCCTTACTCTACCCTTAGTTGTTATTGGGTTATTTTCATTGATAGTGATCCTACTCATAATCCTCCTTAGAAGATGGATATTTTTATGGATTTTATCTCTTCCTCTTATATGACAGTGTTGATTGTGATTTATAGAGGAGGTGTGGAAATGTAAACCATTATCAGTTTTGGTAGAATAATGCATACATGGAAAGTGTGAACTTATTTCCAAATTAAAAATTATATTTTCTTCCTCATTGAGTTATGTTCTTGTGTCTTCCACCATAGAATTATACATTTATTGCTTGGTGACTACTAGTTATGTGATATCATACTTAGTAGAAATATTCAGGACATTATTGTCACTAAGTTAGGAGTTGATTATATAAGTATTTGTATTTGGTGGTGGAGGTGGTGTTGTCCTCTATGCTACCACTTTCCTTTTCTATGTAACAACTTGTGTCAGGGACGAAAATGTCTCTATTGGTACTTATTTTTGAGTTTATGCCTCTACTTATGTGTGTGACACTGAATATTATGTTTTGAGGATCATGAAATGTAGAGGTTACCCCATTGTTTCTAAAAATGATTTTTACCTTAGAAATTTTGCTTTCCCATCTAATATGGTGATGCATAATGGAAAGGAAATGTGTGGTGCTTTAGCTATCCCATGGATTCATATTTGTATGTCATCATGTACTTTTGGTGACCATTCCATGCAGTATGAGGTATTAAATAACATTTATGGAAACTTTAGAATGTGACACAATAATCACTGGTACTTAATTTCACCATTAATATAAATGTCCCAACTATCCTTAGTACTACCTTATTCTAGTCTAGATAAGGTTATACAAGGTAGTTGTTGACCAAATTTGACCCCAAGTCAATTTTGGCCACCCACTCCAAATTCAAACTTGTCATGGTCTTATCATGTGACCATGGCATACCCTATATGGTCCATACAATCTTCATTTAACCTATTTAGCATGGATTAATGTTAGTTTCAAGAAGTTCAGATAGAAACCTATTGTGGTCATATAGTGATCGAGGGTTGTCATAAGGAAATAATAAATGGTAGAGTTATGTCATAGGTAATTAGGGGTTGATTAAAGTAATTTCATGTGTCAAACACATTTTCATAATGTTTCATGAAGTTTTGTAATGTATAATGTCTATTTGCTAGCTTGAAGGTGTTAAATATGCATAAAAAGTGGATTTTTGGCTAAATTTATGTGTATCAAAGTTTACTCAAAGATAAAATATTTATGATACATATTCCAAGGATATTGAAGTAGTTAATCAACTCCCAAACCTATCCACAAGTTATAGTGAAGTTAGATTTTTGGATTTTAATGCTAGTTTGAGGAGTCAGAGGAAGTTGTACAAGATTTTGAAGTCATGTGCAAGTGAAAACATTGAAAATGTGTCCTTTCATCTCCTACAGGTTTGAACAAAGATTATAAGGAATTTTTAGATCCAAAAGTTGAATAAAATTACTTCTCTCCTCCAGCACTCCCTTCACAAGCTAGGAAATGCCAAATTCAAATATATGGTATAAGTCATATAGGTAAGTTTGGTTTGATATTTTGGAAAAATTTTGGGACCCCTATAGGATTCCAATTTTTAGCATTTTTTGTTGGATTGGAGCTCTTAGATTTATGAACAATATATAAGAGTCCAAATGAATTTTTGAGAGCTCAAAATCTCACAAGCTGATTTTAGAGTAGCTCCAAAATAAACTATGAATTCATGACTACATTAAATAAAATAGAGTGAGTTATAAGAGGTCTATATATGACTCACACACATTAACTCATCATCTTAGCATGTGTGGATATCCTTTTAACTTGAAAAGTATCTTTTGTGAGTAGTTTTAAGTGACTAGTCATGTTTCTATGTTTTTAAGTTTTCTAGGTGGTCAGATGCATTTGAGTGAATTTTAATGGTCTTAAAATATATCCATAATTCATTAATGACCTTATAACCAATTATAAATTCTATACATATCTCAAGTGGTCACTTCCTTCATTAACCTCTTGAGACCATTTTTTATGTGTTTGCATAGGAAGGTGATTGAAAAAGTTAGAATATGAATTTACATGAAATTTTAGTTTATTTTTCTTGTTATATGTATTGGTGTAATGGAAAAAATAATCTTTGCCCTACAATCATGTAGTTGCACCTTTAAATCCTTCAAACATAGGTTATCCATTTTCTCTTCTCTTATAGCATGTAGGCATGTAACTTATAGAAATACACATTAAAAATGTTAAAATAATGTTATGAAGGCATGAAACAAGGTGATTGTTCAATTTTAACAATGTCATATAATATATGGGAACGTTAACTCCAAATCGTATGCTTAGATCTTCTATGTAGTCATCTATAACCAACTAGTTGAAATATGCCTAAACAATGATGTTTTTAAAGTGATATAGTTATAAGGCATTGATAATGGTTTTGATAGGACATCCATAAAAATAGTCAATTGTAGAAACATAGCAACTCCTAAAACATAGTCAGAGCTCGCTAATGGACACCTACATCTAGTTGTAGAAAATGGGCTTTGAGTAGAACTAAAGATGATTTTTAGAGTGAATTAGAACTTAAAATTTATCATGGAGGTAGGGTATGTTGTTGTATAAGTGAATAAAATTATTATTTTTGGTTTGACACATGTGGTGAGGCTATAAAATGATTTTTCTCTCTCTTGGTAGGGAGGCCTAATTGAGGCATAGTTAAGAGAGAAAGGGAAGAAAAAGACATCTCCACTCACTCTCAGAGCATGAAATTGATCCTAGAGATGCAAATCAATATAGGGTACTATAATATTCCATTATATTCTTAGGATCCTATGTATGTTTCTCTACATAAAGAGTTTTGTACTAAAAAGGGTTATAAGAAATGAGGCCTATTTAAGGATTTTGGTAGAAAATGACTTGTTGGGGCTAGTTTGAGGCCAAAAAATGGATTTTTTTAAGGTTTAATATCATATGAATAGGTCATACATGAATTTTTGATGATCTAAAGTAAATGAAACCATGTTTTGACACTTGTGTGCAAAATAGGCCTAAGGAGATGAAGATCCTTCTAGACACCTTGTATGAGAAAGAGGCCATGTATCAAAGAGAACCTATTGGGGTTAGTTTATAGGTATCAATACCAGAGTAAATATGTAGTATAAATTTATATTACCACTAATAAGGCCACATGTCCTTCAACATGTCAAGAAGAAGAGAATTTTTAAGAAGCTAGTCAAGGTGTCAAACAAGCTTTTCAACTCCCACACCACTTGGAGAGTTAGGGAATCTACATAGGAGATACACATGGATTTGGAATTATATTATGACTATTACCTAACTCCTATTTTTATTTTAACTCACATGAAACTTGTCTACCTTCTCTCTCCTATATTCTTCTTATCTTCTCTTTCACATTCTCTATATATTGAGCCACTTTTGGATAAGTTTGTATCCTCCACATAAGTATGGAAAATATCTACTTATTTTATCCTTTGATAAATAAATAATGATATGTTTTAACTTCTCTATGAGTTTTTTCAAAAAAATTATTAACTAGTTGATCTTGCTAAGTGATTGATTTTCTTCCTTAGCATTTTGTACTTTGTTTGCAATCATACTTATCTTTTAAAGTTTATTATGGGTCTCTTGAAGTGTTCTAATGAATTTTTTCATGAGTTTTAGTAACTTTTATATCCAAAAGTTTTAAGTCATGAGCTTGAGTTAGTCCTCTTAAATTAAGTTAACTTCACAAACCTCCACGATAAATACTAATGCAAGGGCATTTTTGATGTAGCGTCATGTGCATGTTAGGATTTTGTTTGAAGTGTCATTAAAACTGGATGGTAATGGTCATGTTACAATTGGTGAATAACCTTTTTATTATATATTTAATTTATGTTCTCTCTCCCTTTTCATCCAAATGAGTGTGTAGTTTAGGTGAAGAGATTAAATAGATAACCTAAGGGAGATAGACCTTAAATATATAGATTTTACTAACTTAGAGGTCACCAAAAACCTAGGGTCAATCCCATTGAATGGCTCAAGTTGAGAGGGATTGAATCACCCTCTCATAGGGTGTAATTTTGAGCTAAAATATCTCTAACATGCCTAGTGGGATTTAAGGTCCAAAAGATTGGAATAAATTTTGGTGTGTTCTTCCTCATATCATAATTTGGAGGCATTAATCAAACACAAATGTTGAATCCAAATGAAATTAGTTTGTTATAATGATCCCAAGTACTTATTGTGAAAATAATTTGCTAAAAATAATGTGTTTCATTTTACTAATGAAGTTGGTATGGATGGATATGATGATAGTTCTACTAGACACCTCCCTACCAACCTTGTCATGACCCACACTATATTATTCAACAAACCTATAAAGATTATTATCAACCCTATGATTCATGGTAGTACTATGGTCATCCTAACCTCCCTTCTTATGACCATGATGTTATTAAGAAACATTATGAAGAATCTTATGAGGAAGTCTATCAAGATGAGTACAAATAAGTGTCTCCCTATCATCCTCAATATGATTCATATCAACTTCAACATGATTCCAATCATCATTATCATGAATAATAAAATGATACCATTAAGGCCTTACAATATCAAATTAGTCAACTAACACAAAAAATTGAATCTCACCAAAACCCCCACTATTACCCTCCTCCTCCTACTTCAATTCCATATCAATCTAAATCCTTGTTAGCACTCATGTAAAATGTGTTAAGATCATAAAAAGTGATAAGAAAATGGGACAATTAAATTTATATGATCCCCATTCATCTCATATAGAGGTTTAGAAATCCATTTTAATTATTTATAAATAAGTGGAAGTTAGTTGAAGAGAAATTGGACTATGTCATCAATGATGATTTACATGAAATGAGATGCTATATCCAATGGTGGGTAGATATATTATAGAGGTGGGAAATTCAATAGGTTGAGGATAAATTTTATTCTATTTGAGAGACTCAATAATTCTATGAATAAGCTAAAAATATTGTTTAAAAACATGTCTCTCCCAAATCCAAACTAAACTTTACAGCTCCCCAATAATTCACTCAAGAAGCCTTCATTCCTAATCCCATTCATGAGACATCAATCACACCTCATACTCTCTATCCAACCCATGAAACAATTCACAACCCTCCCACCTCATCCCTTCTTGAATGAAAACCCATCCTATGGGAGATAAGAAAATAAGATCAAGCTAAATTTGTAGTTGATCAAGAAGATGACTCAAGTGTTTATGATGAAGAGTTCACTATATGGACTCCTCTTGGTGAAGAAAAGCATAAGTAAACATTCATGAGTAAAGAAAGATAAGATATAAATGAGATTTCAAATACTTCTCAGGAAGAGTTTGATCAAGGTATGGAAGAGAAGATGTTTGAAAAGAACATCACATTATTTGAGTTGGTTGAGTCTTATGAGCATGAGCAAGAGATTGAATCTGAAAATACAATATAAAAAGAAGATATTGATGAATCCATGAAACAAGATGACTTATGGAAAATGTTCAATGAGATATGTGGTGAATTTGAGGCCCTTAAAAATCCTACACTTCTTGTTGTTCAAGTTGAATGCATTGTTGAATATGCATTACCTTTTGAAGTACTACATGATAGCTTTTAAATTAATAATCTTGTTGAAGTGGAAACCAACCTTAAACTTGAAAACTCTTCAAGTAAACAAGTTGAAGTTGATCAATTAAACAATGACCAAGGAGATGAGTTTGAATAAGTTGTGGTTCTTGAAGAGAAGGAATACAAAGGTGATTGGTAGAAGAATTTTGAGATTATTCATTAGAATAAAGGCCTTTACAAGGTTAAAAGTCATGTGAATAAGGAGATTAAAAAATATGTCTTCATTGAGGATAATGATGAATATGGGGATAAGTATATAAATCTCTTTAAAGAGTTTGGTGAGATTGTAATTGGTAAGAATTTTGATATCATTAAAAATAACATGGAGGTCAAAGAACCATGCTTAGATGGAACACCATTGGAAAAGGTTTTAGTTGACAAGTCTCATAAGAAGATATTTGAAACATAAGAAGAGTTCACCTTCATAGGTGATATGTTTGCAGTTGTCATTACTTCACTTGATTTCATACCAAGAAGATTGGTACGCATGAAAGACTTGAATACACCAAGAACAAGGTTCAAAATTTAATTTTCTTCATGTCCTCTTTCATCTCATGGAGAAAAAGATGGTGCAAGTTTCCCATTTGATCCAAAATGTGAAAATTTGTTTCAAGTTAGTTTGTATATAGTCTATGTTTACTTAAGTTGTTATTGTGTTTCCTAAGTGCTTGAGAGCACATGTGTGTGTCTTAATTTGTTTCATGTCTTGTTTTTATTTCTTGTGTATGTTTTTAAGGGAATAATTTTTTTATGTCATGTTCAAGGTTTGTCCAAGTATGAAACTGATTGTAAGAGACATTCTTTCCCAATGGACATGCAAGCCTACTGGTCCTATTAGCATTACAGGCATGTTACCCCTATGAATTGCCAAAAATGTTGACCAAATTTGACCCCAAGTCAAATTTGGCCACCCCATCCAAATAAAAAATTGTCATGGTATTTTCATGTGGTCATTTCATACCCTATATTTTTCATAGAGTCCTCATTTAACCTTGCTAGCATGGTTTAAGGTTAGTTTGGAGAAGTTAAGATAAAATTATGTTGTGGTCATATAGTGATCTAGGGGTGTCCTAAAGAAATAAGACATGGTAAAGTTTTTTCATAGGTTATTATGGGTTTATTATAGTCATTTCATGTTTTAAACATATTTTCATAATGTTTTGTGAGTTTTTGGAATGTATAAAGTTCATTTTCTAGATTAAAGGTGTTAAATATGCATAAAAAGTGGATTTTTGGATAAATTTATTTATTTAAAATTTTAAAAAAAGATAAAATAGATTATATAAATATTAAAAATATCTTGGAGTATTTACTCAACTACCACACCTATCAACAAGTCATAACAAATTCAGATTCTTGGATTTCAATGCTAGTTTGAGGAGTTAGAGGATGTTGTATGGACTCTTGAAGTCATGTTCAAGTGAAAACATTGAAGAGGTGTCATTTAATCTCTTAAATTTTATAAAAAAATCTTGAAATGAAGTTGAATATCAAAAAAATTCAAAAAACACTTCTCTCCTCCATCACTCCTTTCACCAGCTAGTGATGGCCAATTTCAAGAATATGGTACATGTCATACATGTAGATTTGGAGGATGGTATTTTGATAACATTTTGGTACCCATATTTTATTAAAATTTTCATCATTTTCAATTATATTTTTTCTCTTAGATTTATGAATAATCACTAAGATCCCATATTGTTTTTTGAGAGCTCAAAACCCCACATGCTGAGTTTAGAGAAACTCTAGAACAAATTATAAATTCATGGCCACTTAAAATAAATTATATTGAGTTATAAGAGGTATTTATATTACTCACACACATCCAATCATATTATTGGAATGTGTGGATGTCTTTTTGGCATGAAAAGTCTCTTGTGTGAGTAGTTTGAAGTGACTGGTCATGTTTATGTGTTTATGACTTTTCCATGTGGTCAAATAAATTTGAGTGACTATTCATGGTCTTAAAATCTATCCAAAATACATAAATGGCCTTCTAACTGGTCATATATTTTTACATGTCTCAAGTGGTCACTTCCTTCATTCACCCTCTTAAGATTGTTTTAAGTGTGTCTACATAGCAAGGTGATTGAAACAATTAGAATAATCATTTAAATTAAATTTAGGGTTGATTTTTATTTTTATATGTATTGGTATAATATAAAAAATAATATTTTATCCTATACTCATGTAGTTTCACCTTCAAAATCTTTAAACACAAAGGTTGTCCTTTCTCTCATCTCTTGTAGCCTATAGATCTACAACTCAGATAAATACATACTTACAATGTTTAAATAAGGTTATCCAAGAATTAAACAAGGTGATGGTTTAGTTTTAACAATATTATAACCTATTTTGGGAGGTTAATTCTAAATCATATGCTCAGATCTTCTATGTAGTCATCTACAACCAACTAGTTGAAATATGCCTAAATAGTGATGTTGAAAAAGTGAGATGGTTAGAAGGCATTGATAATTGTTTTTATATGACATCCATAACAATGAAAAAAACCATTAAATGATTTGGATATTGTTTGAGTAGGATTAAAACATAAGAACTCCTAAAACATAGTCAAAGCTCCCTAATGAGAACCTACAACTAGTTGGAGAAAATGTGTTATGAGTAGAACTAAGGATGATTTTTAAATTTTAAAGATTTAAAATGTCTTAATACATCATAATAAAATTATTATTAATCATGAAGATGTTTTGATGGTCTTGGAGACCTAAAAGGCCTAATTCAACTACATACATCGTTAGATTTCTTTGTAATTATCTATATAGGATTGAATGTGCAAATAATGAATAGAGGTTGTGATATTTCTCTAAAAGTTTTATTTAAGCTTGAAGGTATTAGGGAAGGCTCTCAATTATTTTGAACACTATGAAACATCATGGTGTAATTTGAAAGGAAACAAACTCAAATTTCATGATCAAGCTTTCCTCATGAACACCTAAATCTAATTGAGATTTTGTCTTTCAACACTGATGTTTGATAGAGAAAGGGTTTTAGGTATTTGTAAAGGATATGAAACATCATGGTGTAATTTGAAAGGAAGCAAACTCAAATTTCATGATCAACCTTTCCTCATGAACACCTAAATCTAATTGAGATTTTGTCTTTGAACACTAATGTTTGATAGAGAAAGGGTTTTAGGTATTTGTAAAGGATTTCAATGTGTCAACATAATGGAGCCATTTGAAATTTTTGAATATTGGTCTAACGACCTAAAAGGGCTAAAACATAGTCAAGTTCCCTTGGAATCATCTATAGTCAACTAAGATTAGATTGAATAGATATTTTGATGATATTTAAGTTTATATAGATTTGAAAAGTGTTTTAAGACTTAAATAATGAAATGGAATGATTTTTAAAGTTTCATGTTTTAAGCAGGACTCTTGAGACACCAAGATTGCAGACCCATTCAACATAGTCATATTGCATATACATAGTCACCTCTCAATTTTCTTAAGTGATTAAGGTCTCATAAAACCCAAGATAGTAATTTGAATATTATTTGAATTATTAAAGGATATAACTCAATTTATTAATTCATAAAAGATCAAAAGAGACTAAACAAGGTCACAAAGGCATGATACTTTGCCCACATAGTCTTAAGTAAACACATAGGTATACCTTGGGAAAATTTGGTGTTTGATTTAAAAGGTATAGGTGTGTGATATATAAGGAGAATTTAAACATGTTAAATAGGTTTAAAAAGGTTGATATAACCTCATACAACTCCTGGACTCACATTGATGAAACAAACATAGTCATAAAACCCCTACATATATAGTCATAGTCATACATAGTTGTGCTAGCTCATTGATTTAAATTTATTGTTAAGAAGGTATGTATTATTATTGAGGTAAATCAAGTTAAATTATTTGATGATGATTTAATAGTGTGATATCACTCCAAAATAACCTCATACTCAACAAGGAAACACATAGTCATCATAATACCCTATTTAACCCTGCACATGCCTACTTATGTACACATGCCTATAAACAGCCTTGAAGTGGTGAAGTAAACTCAAGTGGAGTTGAATTATAACTTTAGGAATAATAGGAAAATGTTTAAATATATATTAAAACATTTCATGGGACCCATACTCAATAAGTTAATCATAAAAAACCCTATTCCAAACCCTGCATGGTCCCAAATAACATACATAGACTACTCTGAATAGTCATCCCTAAGAAGATTAGAAATATGAAGTTAATTAGGGTAAATTTTGACTTAGATAACCTTTATAGTATGGTAAAATAATATTAAAACCTCTATTGAGGTTAGAAACACCTAAAACTGAGGGGAAATAGTAGAACACATATAACTAGGGTCTCTGGGATAGTTTGGTTCAAGAACCCTAGGTCTGGACATTGAGATGTAACAGGAGTTTGGAATTTTTAGAGTATTAATGTCCATATTTATGAATCATCCTTAATAACCCAAGTCACTTTCAGGCTACCTAGGAAGACCATAAAGAATTGATGAGAGAGAAATGCAATTTTATGCCTCCAAATGGATCAACAAATATTTTAAACCACCCAAAAAAAAATAAAACCCCATAATAATATTCCCATTCCATTGGATTGTACTATATTATATGGAACCATTTATATTAGGGCCAAATGATTATTTTTTGCTATTTTATAGGTTTTTAATATGAATTAGAACTTCAAATTTGGCATGGAGGTAGTGGAGTATGTTTTATAAGTGAATAAAATGATTTTTTGTGGTTTGGAATGTGTGGGAGGATTTACAAAAAAAAATCATTCTGTTGGTAGGGAGGTGTAATTGAGGCCTAGTTAGGAGAGAGAAAGGGTATAAAAAGACATATCCACTCACTATTAGAGAATTAAATTAATCCTAGAGATGTAAATACATAGAGGGTACTAGAATATGCTATTATATAATTAGTATCCTTTATATATTTCTCTACACAAGGAGGTTTGTACTAAAAAGTGTTATAAGGAATGAGACCTATTTGAGGATTTTGGTAGAGAATGATTTGTTGGGGATAGTTTGAGGACTCAAAATGTATTTTTGAAGGTCCAATATGGTATTAATAGGCCATACATGAATTTTGGATGAGATAAAGTAACTGAAACCAAGTTTTGACACTTTTGTGCAAAATAGGCCTAAGGAGATGAAGAACCCTCTAGACACCTTGCATGAGAAAGAGGTGATGTGTCGAACGTAACATATTTAAAATATATGAGAGGTGTCAATATCAGATCAAAGAGGTATGAGTAAATTATTTGACCACCAATAAGTCCACTTGTCCTTCAACATGTCAAGAAGAAGAGAACTCTCAAGAAGCTAGTCAAGGTATCAAAGAAGCTTTTCAAATCGCATGTACTTGGAGAGTTGGAGAATATAAAATGGAGATACACATGTATTATTAAGTCTTTTATGATTATTTCTTAACTCCTCTTGTTTTAACTCAAATGACACTTATCTACCTTCTCTTTCCTACACCCTTTTTCTCTTCTCTCTCACATTTTCTATATATTGAGCCACTTTTGGCTAAGTTTTGATCTTCCACCTCAGTATGGTGAAGCCTTGATAATTTTTATCCTTTGAGAAATAAATAATTTTTTTTTTAACCTTTTATATGAGTTATTTTAATGTTTTTATTAACTAGTTTATCTTTCTAAGTGATGGATTCTCTTCCTTAGCATATTGTCCTTGTTTACATTCATACTCAGCTTTGAAATTCTATTACGGGTCTTTTGAAGTGTTATAATGAAGTGTTTCATAAGTTTTATTTATTTTTATTTCCAGAAATCTCAATTTATGACCTTTAGTTAGTCCTCTTAGCTTAAGTTAGCTTCACAAACCTCCATGATAGATACTAATCCAAGGGCAATTTTGGTGTAGTGTCATGTGTTGGTTAGGTTGTTGCTTGTAGTGTCATTAAAATTAGTTGGTAATGGTAAGGTTATAATTGGTGAATCACCTTGTTATTATATATTTAATTTATGCTCTCCTTCCCTTTTCATCAAAATGATCATGTAGTTTAGGTGATGAGCTTCAATAAACAAACCAATGGAGCTAGCCCTTAAACCTAGATGTTTGACTCACGTAGAGGTCACCCAAAACCAAGATTTAATCCCATTGCATAGCTAAAGTTGAGAGGGATTGAATAAAATTCTCATAGGGTGAAATTTTGGGTTATAATAGTAGTTGTAGGCCAAATATTTGCATCAGGTGTGATAGGGATATCGAGAGACTTCCATTGTGTGAAGTAGATAAATGATACTAGGAACTCATATTAGAAATTTTGAGACCAACCCAAAATTATGTTTTCCATTTTATAAAAAAACTCAAACAAAAAACATCTATCCAATTAAAATTATTGCATAGTTGGATCATGTAATATATAATGTTGATGACCCCTTTCATTTCTTGTTGTGAACTTTTGGTGGTTTGTTAGAATTTATGTGAAATTCAGATAGAGAGAAGTCAAACTACGGGAACCTACACTCAACCATGGGGAATTCTCATGGATCCTATGGCATTATTTATACTTATGTCTAAATGAATTAGAGGGATATTGGTTTTGTATGGCAATAGGGATTTGCATGGGCTAGAAATCTTGTTTCCTTCACCATTTTTGTTACATTGATGTGTATGGTAAATTTTTTATACAAGTGAATTTAACACTAATTATACCAACTCAATAAGATCACCACTTCATAAAATTTTCCAAAATGTTGGATCTTGAAATAACCTAGAATCTAACCCTCATATCTAATGTTTTATGGCTAGGTATCCTAGTTTTCACCAAAGCCTAGATCTAGTGTAAATAAATTTGTATCTGTAGCCTCAAAAAATTTAAAGTGGTATAGATCAGGGTACCTTATCTATCTTAATGACAACCCAATTCCCATATCCTCCTTCTATGTGTCTCTCAAAGGTATAAAAATTTGTGATCAATCCATTATCATTGCTATGTAAACATTTAGTAGATGGAAATAACTTAAATATATACTAATAATAAATTTGAAATAAGGTGTCCAATTAAGGATAAAATTATAGGGGGCTCTTGTTCTGAAAGTATTTTAAAGTTATATCACTCTATATTCCATCCCTTATTATTTTTTCCCATGTAAACATGTCTAACACTTCATAATGAATTTACTAAGCTATCTTTTTGCCATTATATTTTCTTATTTAAAATTCCATTTTTTGTTGTGATGTGATGTTGTCATATGTATGTGTATATATATATCATGTGATTCAATGTATCTTCATTCTAATTAATTTATTTTATTGTACACCACCTAAATTTGACACACCAATCTACTTTGGGAAATATGTAACCTTTGAAAGGATTTATAATTATAAAATATTTGAGTGATTATTTTTTTCTTATCTTCCATACCATTTTTGTCAGTGATTCATTCCAAAAATTAATTATTTGACCCTACATTGACACCATGTTGACTCTCTATAATTTTGTTCCTTTTATTGATTTGTTGTTTCATTTTCATACTTTACAACTCTGAACTTTTAGATTATGTTTGATTTTATATGACATAGAGATTGCACTATACACAAATACACTAAAAACCTAAAAAATACAAGAAAATAATTAAATATAAAATCATAATTACATGATGTTACTTAACACCCATTCAATTTTTTTGGCATGATATTAAAAGATATCATTGGTAGTAAGGATTAATCCTAAAAAAAATTATGTGCCCTATAATGATGGCGCCTTAAAGGTCCATTATACATTTTATTCCTTTCTACAATACTTTATGGATGACATATGGTCATTTCCACCTAATGCATAGTTTACTTAGATGTGCATGAAATATACTATCATTTTATAATACTATCTACTTTGGATAAAACTTTTTAAATCACATATTTTCATCATGTCATGCCTTTTGACTTTGCTTATTTATATCCTTTGTCCAACTTGATCTTTATTGTATTTCTTCCATGTGAGTTATATAACATCCTTGCCTAAAGTGAATCTTGGTCCCCCAATCACATTATCAATATGATTAATAAACTAGGAATTACATATTACATAGGCATAACTTCTTTTATTATATAAAATAATTATAAAGGAGTGAACCCTCTCACATGATTATAATTATTCCTATAATCCCATAGGATTTCATGAATTCAATCCTCACAATTATTTTTCTACACATTACATATTTTTGTAAACATCATACTAATAACTTTTTTTGATGATTATACCTTCCCATTAGTTTGAGGATGGTAGGATGTGATTTTATGGTATGATGTCATAAATTATTTGGTTAACGTCTTGATAGTATTATTGATAAAGTGAGTTTTTATGTCACTAACCAAATTCGCCAAATATCCAAACCTGGGTATGATGTTCTCATACAAGAATTTGGCTCTTCCAAGCACTTCATCTTGGCGTCACAATTATTTTTATCATTTTTTAAATTAATTTATCACATTTATTATATATCTAGAATGTATGTATTTTATTGGTAGAGTAATAAGTCCTAGAAAGGCAATTCCTAATTGCTCAAATGGTTACATTTCTAACATTGGATTTAGATTAATTTCATCCCTTTGATTTATCCTTATTATTTTTTGATAAAAATCATAGTTCTTTATGACTTTATGCACATCCTAGAATAGATCAAGTCACCATAAAACACTTTGTAATATCTTACTCATAGTATATTATCCTTTGAAGTATCCTCCCATGAATCTCCAATGTTCTTCTTACAATAATTATGGTCACTCATGATTCATGGATATTGTGTGCAACACATCATCCTTATCCATCTTGTACAAAATTCCATTGATAATGTTGAATGGTATTAGCTCATGTGATTAATTGATTGTAATATTTATCAACATGATGCACATAAAACACTCCTTATTCTAAGAAATTATCAATTTTTACCATATTCTATAGAATCATAGAGACTCTGAATAAGTGAAAATTAGGTGACTTATCTTGAAACTATTCTAGATACTTACCATTGGTTATTTTTATAATATGATTTATTCCCACATTTTCTCTTCCTAGTTTAAAATTGATCTCAAACTAGAATTATTGGAATAACATTTACAACCTAGATATCCTTCCACCTAACATGTGATTACTTACTAGATATCATAGAGGTTATGATATGTAATGAATTAAAATGGTGTTGTTTAGTGGTAATGCCTATATTTATGTAGTGAAAACACCATATCTAGGGACTTTCAATTTGTAGTAGTGTAATTATTCTATGTTAATAACAAGTTTATGTATGTGAAGTGAATGGGGTTATATATAATTCCATCTCCTGGTTGATCCAATACATCTCATACTACATTTATTTAATCATATAAATTCACATGAAATGTCTTACTCTAATTGGTAAACACTAATATTTGGGTTGATACCAATATTTTATTTTATTTCATAAAAGTGTCTGAAGATCAATATTCCATTCAAACTTTGTATATTTGCATAATAATTTATCCATTAAGTAATATATAGATTCCTAACCTTTGATGAAATTTTGGTAATACATTTTATGTGTTGGGAATTATCACATTTATATAGAGATTGTAGGAGGGTGGCATACTAATAAAGACTATGATTTTGGATTGATCAACCAAAATACCATCTTTATATAGTATGTGACCTATAAAAACACCAAATGGTGTAAGTAAATAACAATTTTTCAAATTAAAGGTGATGTGTAGATATCAACATAATTATAACATGATTCAAAACTTGGATATATGTTATTTAAATAAATAAAATATAACCCGTTCATCAAGATAGACTTTTAGAAAATTATGGATGAAATCTTTGAGATTAGTGGAAAAAACCCTAGATAAAATAGTAGGATCATTATTTATACCAAATGACATTACCTTGTAAGTGAATTATCCCCATTCCATTGAAAATATGGTTTTATCCTAATATATGTTTGTGATTGGTATTTAATGGTAGCCACTAAAGCCATATGTGAAGGAATAGACTTTGTGCCCTCCAACTAACTCAAGAACTTTATCTATGAAGGGATTTGAAATCAGTCATTAACATAGGCATAATTTAAGGATGGTAGTCTCCATCAACTTAAATATCCCTTGAATTTATTGGTTGAACCACCATTATAATTATCGAGTCTTCTTTTTCTACTAGATAAATAATTTCTTTTTCTTGCATCTAGTCAATTTCAACCTTAAGTTTAAGATTCATATTAGGATTTGGGTTCTATGGGTAATTATTTATATTCCATATTCACTCTTTAATTTCTATGTGAATCTCTCTAAATTAAGGTTATACCCCATTGAATTATTGAAATTGTAGTCAGAACACATCTTCATAAACTCATAGTAATTGAAGACCTTTTGATATCTCTTATTATGTCTAATAATCACCACAAATTGGAAGATTTGGAACATAATTAGTACCATTTTTTAATAAATTTTATTTAAAGGTTATTTATATATTATATTGGACCACTTGGTATAGATTCACATAGTTTCCTAATCCCTTATTGCTCCTAAATGTATAAATATCATAGCTATGTATATTCAGTTTGCTCTGTGATTTTGGGTTTTGGTTCCTCTACCTCTTTCTCACATTCAAAAAAACCATTAAAATACCAATCCTCATCACCATCATATGTTATACCTTTTCTCCATTATCCATGATTCTATTCTAGGGTTTTCCTAAGAACTAATTTTTATTCTCAATGGCCTTGTAAATTTATAGAGATATATTCAAGTATCTAGCCACTTTTTATTGTAAAGATTAGTCCTAAGAATTTATTAAATCCTATCCTCATTGATGACATAAAAATATCTTCAAATTTCATAGATATTTATACACCATGGTATTATCATCCTCAAAGATAAATGTTTGAATATAATCTTTCTACAGTTGTGGCCAAGTCTTATTTTCCCACATGTGTTCCTAGTGTATGTACCAAGCTATTTAAAAAGGTGTTATGGTATACTTAAATACATGTACCTAGTATCTAGCTTCCACATAATTAAAATACCATATATATATATATATATATATATATATATATATATATATATATATATATATAATTTGTAGAGCTATATATATATATATATATATATATATATATATATATATATATGGTATTTTAATTATGTGGAACCTAGATACTAGGTACATGTATTTAAGTATTGAATATAGCTCTAAAAATTATATATATATATATATATATATAATTTTAGGGTTATTTTAGGAAAGTGTACTTATAGGAAAATGGCCACTAACTAGTGATTGTAGCCACTTTTGAAATAGAACTTACAAAAAATCATAAACAACTTCTTAGTGTAACTGATATATCCTATGTACTACCCACCATGCCAGATAAAAAAAATTTAATGCATAATTAAATGCACTAAATCATTGATCTACATTTTAAATATGTTGTTTCAATGTAGAAATAAAATTTTCGAAGTCATTAGTTTCAAAAAATTGAGGTAATTTTCACTTTGTATTGAAAACCATTTGCTTTGGTCTTATCTCATGGTATCCTCACCCAATTTATAATTTGGGTATCTGAATCACAAATTACTAAAGATGAAACTTTCCAACATTGAGTAACCTCATGAGTAGGCTTTATATAGTCCATATCTATTGGAGTTACTTGGTACAATAATTCCAATTCTAATTTTTTCAAAGATCACATAATGGGGAACTTTGATATCAATATTATTCAAAATTATCTATAGGATGAGACAAAGTTATAAAGGCTAGGTAAATATTGGTAGTATTATTCAAAATAATTATAAGATCATAAATAGTCATTGTAAAATGTATAATCATACCTTATATTACCATATAGGATTAATCACACTGTAATGGAAGTAAAATCATATCATAGAGGATTTAATCATACCAAAATTGACATTTAATATCATATAGAGCTTTAAGGCATGTTATAGACATTTTAGATAAATAATATATAATAATTTAAATAAATAAAATTCATACATTCCATGGTATATATCTAAATATCCTCTAATTGGTAGTTAATAAGGTAAATAAGTGTAAAGGTTACCAAAAGTAATAATGAGTGAAGTGATGTAACCTTTATATTTTAAAAAGTATATAATTTTGTAAATGGTATGGGATAAAGTAAAATGAGGTACATTAAATAAATATAATAGCATAACATAAAATTCTAATTAGATGAATAAGGAGGAATATATAAATAAATAGTGTGTAGGTATATATTAAAGATATATGTGGAATGTAAAAAAATATAATATATATATATAAACACACACCACACACACCATATGATAAATTAATGTATTAATTAAGGATCAAATGCCATTACTAATCTCTATGTAATATTATCTCAAATCAAAGTAGATTGAACTGCATAAATATTTATAACCACTCTATGTAACATTATGTCTAATCAAAGTCAACTTGAACCACAATATTATATAACCAAGTTTTATAACTTATTTAACCAAAATTTCTCCATGTTTTTGGTAGTTTTATATGTTAAATGCTCTATATACTAACATTATGGAGCTACTTGCATTTTTGTGTCAAGTTAGTAAATCCACTAGTTGACAAGGCATGTAATTTTGGTTATGCACCAACCTTAAACCAATTATTATCTCCATAATAATATGGTGAATTAGGATTATTTATAATTATCTAAAACTTAGTTTTATATTTATGTAATGTAATTATTATAATATTATCTTCTTGGTGGGCTTCTAGTTTATTTTCTAATGTATTGATGGTCATCTTACCATCATATACCCACTTTTTTTTATCAACATAGGGTAATGTGTTTAATTGATATTAATTTTAGGGAATTAAAATTCACATTTCATACTAATATTAACCACTTTGATATCTATGTATTCTAACCTCCCAATAATATCTACTCTTTCATATGTTACGCATGGAATATACTGAGATGGGGTGTGAATCAGTATATTATATATCTTATAAAACTTTCCCTTTATCAAATTCCACTTAATCAAACATTCAAGATATGTAATAAAACTCAAACAATAAACATCACACAAGATAGAGAGAAACACTAGATATAACGTGGAAACCCAATGTGGGAAAAACCATGGAGAATAATCTCAAGTATATTCATGAGAAACAACCCATAGGAGCACCATACCCCTTTGCCAAGTACTTACCCAGCTACAATTCCTGAGCATCAATGCATAGGAGCTTCAAACCCCTTTGCCGAGCACCAACCTAGAAACTATTCATGAGCACCAACCCATAGGAGCATCAACCCCTTTGTGTATACCATACACCTATCTCTCAATGTTGCTATCTCAACAAATGATAGTTCAATACAACATCTATTTCTTCTCTCTCACCTTTGCTCTTTTAAGCTAGATATAATAAATACTATTCATCTCTCACAATTTCTCTTCTAAGCTAGATATTACAATATCAAATCAACCTCTCTCAACCATATTTACAAATGGCTTCTCAAGCCTTTATTTATAGATTCCCAAATGACCTTTGGCCTCCCCTCTCTGTGACCCTTCAATCCTCATGGAAAATGGTACCAATCTGGGATGACCTTTCATATTCAAGCCTTTGAAAAGTCATGTGGTGACCCTTCATGACCAAAAACTTCCTTCCCACTTTTGTCCTTATCTTTGGTGACTTTTCATATTCCTCAAAGTGTCCCTTCATGAGAAATTTCACCCTTACTCTTTTGTCTTCACTTGGTGACTCTTGGTATTCCCCAAGATGACTCTTCATGGGAAAATTCATCCCATCCTTCTTTTGTCTTTACCCCATGGCTCTTTGACTTCTCCATGGGCCCTTCTTTTGTCCCATATGCAACCAAAAATATATTCGTTAATATTAAATAAATATTAACTCATATTAGCCAAGATATATTTATTACAAACAACATTAAATGCAATGGAGCCTTTATCACCAATAATACTAGACCTTTGACATCAATGACAATATTTCCAATAATCTTGCCCTTTTTCATTGATGGCAACCTCAATCCTGAAACTGCCACATCCTATCACCTGCACATACTATCATCTGAAAACATACCGTAACTCCCCCTTACTATAGCAACCTATACCTATTCCTTGTACCTATTTTTTGCACCTGTACCTATACATGTACCTATTATTCTCCCCCTTTGACATCAATGGCAAAGGGCCTACCTAGATCTAACACTTAGCTCCCCCTCAACTAATGTTGAACATCACCGGTAGGAAGTAATATAAATTACTCCCAATCCTCTCATCGATCCTTGAATGTATCCTTTGATCGTGCCTTTGAGAAAATATCTGACAATGCATACACATTACTCCCTATCCTTTTAGCATCTACAATCAACTAATTTGAATCTTTTCTTCTAATCTCACAACCTTCTTTATGAAACTTTAATGTGTATCCTTGATCACATATTTAACTTACACTCAATAGATTATGCTTACAAAACATTCATAGCTTTGGTTCTACTAATATCCAAACTTAATATACCTTTTCTGGTTATCCTAGTAGTGGTTTAATCTTTGAATTTCACTATGCCACCATTGATCTTCTTTACTCTTATCTCTTGTCATATGCCTCGAACACCCAGTATCAACGAACCATGGCTGATCTTTATTTCTTACATGCAAAGTTGTTTACACCAACATAGAATCTTCAAGTTGTTTCTTCTACCATGAACATGTCTAAACCTTCTCCCTGATGAATGGAGCTTTGAGATTCTAATCCTTCTTCTTGATGAATGGAGCTTTGAAATTCTAAACCTTCTTCATTGAATCTACATGAGTATTCTTTTCCTTCTTTCTAAAACTATCATCTCTTTTTCAACATTCTAATTTCTTATGACCATAATCATTTGAAACACTTTAAAACTTTTAAACACTACATAAGCAAGAATCATTCTAATATCCTCAAACCATAATACTAATGCAAAATTTTATTCAAAAATATATTCCCTCAAAAGATATACAAATTAATTTTCCAACTCACCTTCTTATCATGTAACATATCCAAGACCCAAAAGCATCCACCATGCTTCAATTTTTCTTAATAGTGTCTCCTTGAAGCCTAAAAGAGACACCCCACACAATAGGGTTCTAGAAATAAATCTCAGGAGAATCCCACATCTCCTCTGTTTCTTCCTTGATCTTCTTATGTTTTTATTTTAGAATCCATTTAAGCATGTCAAACCTTTTTTCCCTACTAACCTTATCATTTATGATGTGTTCATCTTCTCAACTTTTACAACTATCTTATCTTGATAAAGCTCATGCTCAAATGTAATAAGAGATTTTGCACGATCCTTCTTATCTGATTCTTTATCTACTATAGCAAGTAATTAATTTTCATTCTTAAACTCAACCTGATCAACCTTTACTATTTTAGGTCTCCAAACCTTAATTTGACTCTTCTCATATCTTTTAGGGGCTCTATAACCTTTGACATACTTTGAAGATCTCTTTACTTATTTTGGACATAATTTAGCAATATGGCCAACCTTATGACAACAAAAGCAAACAATATTTCTCATACCTTTTTATTGAATGTGACTGAGATCTCCCTTTGACTGATTATTTCTCCTCATATAGTCTCTTGCCCTATGACCAACATGATGACAAACAAAACAATGGCCATGAAAAGAATTTGAAAACTTAAAAGCATTGGGTTGCCTGATTGACTTCTTTGATTTGCCTTCAAAACATGCATCCTTCTTTCCTTGGACTAATATTTCATGATCTTTCTCAACTTTGATTATAAGCTTCTCATGATTATCCTTTAAAGAACCTAACTCAATCTTCAACTGATTACACTTTTCTTCTTTTGATATTAAAATTGAATTTGCAACCTCTAACTGATTCTTAAGATCCTGAATAAATATCTTATTTTCTTTTACTTCTATATCCAACTTAAAATCCAAGATACACACCTTTTCCTTAAGAGCCTCAACCAAAGATTTCAACTGTTGATTCTCCTTCTTTAGCTGCTTGGCCATCTTATGCTTTTCTTTGATCTACCTTCAAGCTCTTAAACCCTTTCTGAAGGAACCTGTTCTGATACCAATTATTAAGCATGGAATATACTAATGGGGGGTGAATCAATATATTATATATCTTATAAAACTTTCCCTTTATCAAATTCCACTTAATCAAACATTCAAGATATGTAATAAAACTCAAATAATAAACATCACACAAGATAGAGAGAGAGACCAGAGATAATGTGGAAACCCAATGTGGGAAAAACCATGGAGAACAATCTCAAGTATATTCATGAGAAGCAACCTATAAGAGCACCGTACCCATCCAGCTATAATTCATGAGAACCAACCCACAGGAGCTTCAAACCCCTTTGATGAGCACCAACCCAACAACTATTCATGAGCACCAACCCACAAGAGCACCAACCCCTTTGCTGAGCACCAACCCACAAGAGCACCAACCCCTTTGTGTATAGCACACACCTATCTCTCAATGTTGCTATCTCAACAAATGATAGTTCAATACAACATCTCTTTCTTCTCTCTCACCTTTGCTCTTCTAAGCAAGATATAACAAATACTATTCATCTCTCACAATTGCTCTTCTAAGCTAGATATTACAATATCAAATCAACCTCTCTCAACCATATTTACAAATGGCTTCACAAGCCTTTATTTATAGCTTTCCAAATGACCTTTGGCCTTCCCCCTTTGTGACCCTTCAATCCTCATGGAAAATGGCACCAATCTTGGATGACCCTTCATATTCAAGCCTTTGAAAAGTCATGTGGTGACCCTTCATGACCAAAAACGTCCTTCCCACTTTTGTCCTTATCTTTGGTGACTTTTCATATTCCTCAAAGTGTCCCTTCATGAGAAACTATGTCCTTACTCTTTTGTCTTCACTTGGTGACTCTTGGTATTCCCCAAGATGACTCTTCATGAGAAAATGAATCCCATCCTTCTTTTGTCTTTACCCCGTGGCTCTTCAACTTCTCCATGGGCCCTTCTTTTGTCTCATATGCAACCAAAAATATATTCGTTAATATTAAATAAATATTAACTCATATTAGCCAAGATATATTTATTACAAATAACATTAAATGCAATGGGGCCTTTATCACAAATAATACTAGACCTTTGACATCAATGACAATATTTCCAACATCATAACTATAAGACTCAGTGTAGCTAGACTGTAGCTCAAATCAAATAACTAATGACCTCCCATTTACACCAAGAAATCATATTCATTATTATCCAAAATTTAATAGAAAATTTAGTATATCATACCCATATTGTTAAATATCCATTTAGGAATTAATATCCCAAAACTTCTTAGTCTTCACATATGAAACTACTCTTTCAGTTTATTCCCAACCCCTTTTATGTAGTCTAAAATATTATGCAATAGGTTGATGATGTTCTAAGATAGGTCTTCATTTCACATAGTGATTACTAATTTTAATAGGTATATCAAATATATCATTATTGCATCTTGTCAAAATATGTGAGTAATTTTCCCATGTATCTATGCATATATGAATGTAGCATCTCCTTCAAAATCATTCTATTTTTTTATATTTTATAGTAATTATATGACTTCAAACAAAAAAACCATTTCTTTAATAGGATGTGGGTACATGTCTTGTTAGACCTTTCTTATCAAGGGTTCTTGGGGCATCTCTAATAGTGGTAACTCTTGTTCCCTATTTTTATTTTGAGTGACAAATTATAGATACATATGTTCTCTTGGTTGTACATTTACCATATTAACATTACACACTATTTTCTCATTTATTTGCTTCTATAAAAGTACATAATCCATATTAGGTATTGTTTGGGTAATATAAAATAAACACAATATGTTTATCACTATGGATTTGATGGAAATTTTCATGTGGAGTGGTTGTGTTCACTACATAAATAAAAATAATAGGATGTTTTCCTTGTCTATTATATTTCCCCTAATTTTGATTTCCTCCCTGATGTCCTCATCTGTAGCCTCAAAAATATACACATCTAGAACCCAATACTTATTGGTGTTTTCCTTTATATCCCAAATACTTCTTTTGATAAGAAGGTGAAGTCCATCCAGATTGTTATGATGGTGAGGTATAATTCTAAGGTTGTTGGTATTGTGGGGATGGAGGAATCCATCCTAACTGATAAACCATCCTATAATACCTTGAGGCTAGTACTAAAAATAATATAGAGTTGAATAATGAGGATATTTAGGTGTCCACCTAGTACTAGGCTATGTATCTAATGTAATTTTCACATATAGACTTAGAATTATTGGTTTTGTAGCTAGAATTTATTGCATATGACTTTAAAGACATTTCTAGTGAAATCAACCTTTAGTTACTAGAGTGCTCTACATTTGTTTTCATCATGATTATGATTGAAAAAAAATATAATACATGTTATGTGTTTGTTTTATGTATTATTGTATAAAATGGAATTTGGAAGTGGGGTATCCCAATATGTGGCAGATCTTTTGGTATTCTACCATCATGACTTTTGGATAATAATTTATATGATGTCATAGTTTTCCACATTTAATGTAACATATCACTAATTTGGTTGTATTTATTTCTTTTAATTCATCCAACTTTCATAAGACAACATATATCTTAACATCTATCTTTGTAGTAGGTTGAATTTTTTTCCCATAGTTTTTTATTTTTCTAACTTTAATCATGGTTGATTGAGACATAACCTTATTAGGAAATTATATTTTTTTCATGACAAACAAGATCTTAGCTTTCAAAAATCTTAAGAACCACAACTTTTTCCATGTTTAAGAAATATAAACTTATTTAATAACATTATAGAATATATTATCATAATCTTAGATTGATTTGCCTATTTTCTATCAAATTAATTACCTTTAAGTCATAAATGTTTTGTCTTGGGCATTACTAGATCTTAAATTTTGCGTTCATATTTTTCTTGACATCGAAAAAATCCCTTAATTTAATATTATATATATATATATATATATATATATATATATATATATATATGTTGATTTGTGGAGCTAAAAGCTTCACTAATGAGCTAATGTGGAGGTTTCTAGACTTACACAGTAACCAACATCGATTAGGGGTCGACTAGCATCAGTTAGAACTGACTGGCATTGGTTAGGGGTTGGCTGACATCAGTCATCTTCAGATCGACACTGACTTCTGTGCATTTCTAGGCATTTCCAGAATTCTTAATTTTAGGAGAATAGTTAGTTTGCATGTAAAGACTAAAATTAGTCTTGAGTCTATTTTTCTAATTGTTGTTTGCTTTTAATTCTATTTAAGAGACCCATGGGGAAATATTGTAATTAGGGGGGAACAATTCAGTAATTAAGTTGGTTGTAATTAATTGAGAGAGAGAGAGAGAACTCTTGAAGGAGAATTACTGTACATCTAAGAGGTGTGAGAAGAGAGAGATTTCTTCATTGTATTTCCTTCTAGAAGAGTTTAATATAGATTGGTTGTTCTCGTATCTCTTATTATTTGTTGTTTCTGATTTCTAGTTACTTATTACTTCTAGTTTCAATTATGTGTTTAGTTGCTTATAAAAAAGTAATCAATTGTACTCTAAGATCCTCACAATTGGTATCAGAGCTCTAAACACTAAAAAGTGGTATTAGAGTGTGTTAGTGTTTTTTGATTACAAAATTCACTCACAGGGGTTTCTAATTGAGTTGGAGCAAAGTAATGGCAGAATAAAGTAAACTAATAATGGAGAGATTCAATGACAAGAATTATCAATTATGGAGGATGTATATTGAAGATTATCTATATCAAAAGATCTATATTTACCGTTGGGTGGGGTTTCAAGGAATCCCATATATATGGAAGATGAAGAATGGAATGTTCTTGATAGAAAGGCTCTTGGATCTATAAGGTTAAGCCTGGTAGCTTCTATGTTTTCCAACTTATCACAGGCAAAGACAACGGAAGAGTTAATGGATACTTTGGCAAATTTATATGAAAAACCCTCAGTTTTGAATAAGGTATATCTTATGAAGCAATTATTTAATTTGTAAATGCAGGAAGGTGGATCTGTATCTAGTCATCTTAATGATTTCTATATAATAGTAAATCAACTAAATTTAGTCAAAATAGATTTTGATGATGAAATTAAGTCTCTCTTAATCTTATGCTCTTTACCTGAAAGTTGGCATAGTTTGGTAATGGCAGTTAGTAATACTGCATCTGCTTCAAATATCTTGAAAGTTGATGATGTTGTTAGTGTAATCTTAAATGAAGAAATTTGTAGGAAAAGTACAGGGGAAACATCAGGTAATGCTTTAAGTGTTGAAAGCAAGAGAAGGAAAAGAGAGAAAGGGCAAGCAAGGGAAATCAAGGTCAAAGATGGGAAGTAGATCCAAATCCAGAAATGGAAGAATAACCTGCTAGAATTGTGGAAAGAAAGGGCATGCAAAGAAAGATTCTTGGTTGAAGGATAACAAAGAAAATCAGCATGAATGTAATAAAGAAGCAAAAGTTGTAGGTATTGTTGCATAGGATGCTCTTATATTTTCTTTGGATAATAAAGTAGAATCATGTGTTTTAGATTCTGGTGCCTCTTTCCATGTAACCCCAAATAGAGAATTTTTCAATGATTATGTCCATGGAGATTTTGGAAAAGTTTATTTAGGGGATGATGAGCCTTGTAAAATTGTTGGCAAAGAAAAAGTGTAACTAAAATTTTAGAATGGCAACACATGGGTGTTTAAGGATGTCATGCATGTACCCATCCTGAAGAGGAATATGATTTCTACAAGAAATTTGGGTGATGAGGGTTACACAGTAACTCTCACAACTAAATCTTGGAAAGTTTCCAAGGGTGCACTTATATTAGCAAAAGGTAAGAGAGTAGGTACACTTTATATATCTACTTGTATTACTAATTATTCTCTTTTTATTTTATCTAATTCAGATGTAGATGCAAAGTTGTGGCACTGTAGGCTTGGTCACATGAGTGAGAAGGGAATGAAAGTTCTTAAGTCAAAAGGTAAGCTTTCAAATTTGAAAATCATAGATCTAAATTTCTGTGAGCATTGTATTTTTGGGAAATAGAAGAAAGTGAGGTTTCTCAAAACTGGGTCAACAAAGAAGAAACACAAGGTGGAGCTTGTTCACACAGACATGTGGGGACCAACTCCGGTAGCTTCTATTAGAGGATCACAATATTATGTCTCTTTCATTGATGATGCTACAAGAAAAGGTATGGGTTTATTGCATAAAGAGGAAATATGATGCTTTTGACACATTTAAGAAATGGAAAGCTTTGGTTGAGAATGAAACAGGTTTGAGATTGAAGTGCCTTAGATCTGACAATGGTGGTGAATACTGCAGTAATAATTTCAACAGTTACTATTCTATGAGTGGAATACGTAAGGAAAGGATAATTCCAAGGACACCTTAGCAAAATGGAGTTGCTAAAAGGATGAATAGAACAATAATGGAGCGTGCATAGAGTACGAGGTTGCATGCTAGTTTGCCCTTACTTTTTTGGGCAGAAGTTATAGATACTACAATTTACCTAATTAATAGAGGACCTTCTACTACATTGGATGGTGGAATTCTAGAAGAGGCTTGGACAAGTAAAAAGGTAGATCTTTCATTTCTCAGAGTTTTTGGTTCTGAAGCTTTTGTGCACATTGATAAATAAAATAGAAAGAAGCTAGATGCTAAATCTATGCGGTGCACTTTCATTAGTTATGGTTTTGGAGATTTTAGATTCCAGTTGTGGAATTTAGAAACTAATAAAATTATTAGAAGCTGTGATGTAGTTTTCAATGAGAAGGTGATGTACAGTGATCAGCTCAAGAGGCTAAATAATTTTGAGCAGGGCAATCTTGATTTGGAAGAGGTTATGATCCAAAATGAGCTCACAGGTAAAAATCATCACTCATAGAAAAACATAGAGACCGACATCGGTTAGGTGGAAATCAACATCAATCAGGTGGAATCGACATCGATTGAGTGCAGACCGACATTGATTAGAGATGACTGGGATCAGTCACTGTCAGAAGAAAATTTGGGCAGACAACAAGCTGTAAATGAGTCTCAAACATCCATAAGGAGGTCTGAAAGGGTAATTAAACCTCCAATTCATTATTCCCCTTCTTTATACTTTTTGCTCACTGATGGTGGAGAACTAGAAATTTTTGATGAGGTAATGTAGGTAGAATCCAAGAAATAGTTGGAGCATGGCATGAATGAGGAAATTGATTCCTTGGAAGAGAACCATAAGTGGGATTTAGTTGACTTGCCAGCTAGAAAGAAAGCACTAAAAAATAAATGGGTATACAGGTTAAAGGAAGGAGAGAATGGATAAATGAGACATAAGGCCAGGTTGGTAGTAAAGGGATTTACATAGAAACTAGGTATTGATTTTGGTGAAATTTTTTCTCCTGTAGTAAAGATGACTTCTATTCGGACTGTATTGTCTTTAGTTGCTATTAAGGATTTGCATCTTGAGTAGCTTGATGTTAAGACATCATTTCTTCATGGAAATTTGGATGAAGATATATATGTGGATCAACTGGAAGGTTTTGAGGTCAAAGGTAAGGATAAACTTGTGTGTAGGTTGAATAAAAGCTTATATGGTCTTAAGCAAGCTCCAAGACAATGGTATTTGAGGTTTGACAGGTTTATGATAGAGCATGGCTTTAGTAAATGTCAATCTGACCATTGTGTTTATTTTAACAGATTGGATAATGGTAGTTATATTATCTTGTTACTGTATGTAGATGATATTCTTGTTTTAGGTTCACACATGCAAGAAATTACTGAGCTTAAGGTAAAATTAGCTCACACATTTGCCATGAAGGATTTAAGAGTAGTAAAGAAAATCCTTGGCATGAGTATTAAGAGAGACAGGAAAAATCATAGTTTGATTTTTTATCAAGAGGATTATGTCAATAAGGTATTGGAGAGGTTCAATATGTAGGATGCAAAACCGGTAAGAACACCTATGGCTGGACACTTTAAGTTGAGCAAAGAACAGTGTCCTAAATCACATGATGAGGTTGAGTACATGAGTATAGTTCCATATACTTCAACAGTTGGGAGCTTGATGTATGTAATGGTATGTACTAGACCAGATATTACCCAAGCAGTGGGAGTTGTCAGCAAGTTTATGGCCAATCTAGAAAAGGAACAATGGAAAGCAATTCAATGGATTCTCAGATATCTGAGAGGGACCGGCAGTAGGAATTTATGCTATTGAGGGTCAAACACTTCTATACATGGGTATGTAGTTTTGGATATGGTAGGTGAATTAGATGGTAGGAGAAGCACCATATGATATGTCTTCACTATTGGTGGAATGACAGTTAGATAGATTTCAAAGTTGAAGAAGGTTGTTTCCTTGTCTACTACAGAAGCAGAATACATTGCAGTCACAGAAGCTAGCAAGGAAATGATTTGGATGACTCAACTCATAAAAGAGTTGGGAAAGGAGAAAGAGAGTTGTAGATTGTACAGTGATAGTCAAAGTGTAATTCATTTGGCAAAGAATTCAGCCTTTCATTCAAGAACCAAACATATATAGCTTAGGTACCACTTCATTAGACAAGTATTGGAGGCTGGATAGTTAAAGCTAGAAAAGATCCATATGGATAAGAACCTTGTTGATATGTTAACAAAGATGGTAATAAAGGAGAAGTTGAATCTTTATTCAAATTTTGTTGGTCTTCAAGATTGAACTTAAAGAGGGAGAAATAAGAGGATGTTGATGTACAGGTATAGGTGTAACTGTTTATCTCCAAATGGGAGATTATTGAGTTGTGGAGCTAAAAGCTTCACTAATGAGCTAATGTGGGGGTTTCTAGGCTTACACAGTAACTGACATCAGTCAGAACCAACTGACATTGGTTAAGGGTTGACCAGCATCAGTCTGCATCAGTCAAAACTGACTGGCATCGATTAGGGGTCAGTTGGCATCGGTCATCTTCAAACCGACACTGAATTTTATATGTTTCCAGGCATTTCTAGAATTGCTAATTTTAGGAGAATAGTTAGTTTGCGTGTAAAGACTAAAATTAGTCTTGAGTCTATTTTTATAATTATTGTTTGCTTTCAATTTTATTTAAGAGACCCATGGTGCAGTATTGTAATTAGGGGGAACAATTCAGTAATTGAGTTGGTTATAATTGATTGAGAGAGAGAGAACTCTTGAAGGAGAATTACTATACATCTAAGATGTGTGAGAAGAGAGAGATTTCATCATTGTATTTCCTTCTGGAAGAGTTTAATATAGATTGGTTATTTCTCATATCTCCTATTATTTGTTGTTTCTGATTTCTAGTTACTTATTACTTTTGGTTTCAATTCCATGTTTAGTTGCATATACAAAAGTAATCAATTGTACTCTAAGATCCTCAATATATATATATATATATATATATATATATATATATATATATATATATATATATACAATCTAGAGACCTACCTATCAAAGCTCTTATAACCTCACACTTATTTACATATTCTATTACAACACCACCCTTAGGATATAATTTCATTTCATAAGTTAACAAATAGTTCTCAAGGTCAATGGAACCATCATATGGTGTCAAAGTTATAAAAATTCATGTATTTAGATCCATATTTCCTACAATTGTAATTAGAACTATTGGTTGATTTTTAATATACTTTATTGGTGTCTTAAAATTTGTTTTAATTTGAAAACTAGCCTCATGCAATGCCTTCATATATAACACTTTGTGAGTGCTTTCACCAAGTCCTCCAAATTTATATGTGAAACATTCAAAAACATATACTATATTTACCAACTTTTGCAATTTTAATTCTTCTCTTTGTTGATAAAATAGGTATAAGGGATGCATAACCTTGTAATTAATTATCTTTTTTTTAAATTTTACCTCATTTAAAATTTAACTTGTTTTAATCTTATAACTTATCATAACATCTTCATAAGAGTTCCTTATCTTCTATAAATAATATTCTCCCTTGTAATTGTGACCTAAAACTACCTTTTAATTTATCTAACTAATCATGTACTATATTTATGTCCTCTTTATCCTCTCTATTCCATATCATTTGAATCCCTTGATCAATCTCTATCCATATCTACACTATCATTTGAGTTTTCTCCTCTTTTAAGTCCTCTCATTTCCTCATTTACATATTATCCATAACATTTAGCTCATGTTTATGTTACCATACCTTATTTATCTTATAAACTCTATACTTTGATCCTACTCATAGCTACATCTAAATTATTTAATTTATTCTAACTCCTCTATTATCATAGGTCTCACTCTAGCCCCATAATTCTCTTCCTATCATATCTATTTATGTCCTCCATTTTTTGTTTTTATGTTCCATATTATCCTCTCAATTATTCATAATATAATTCTATATCACCCACATCTCCATAACTCATAGAATTACTACTCCATATTGATAATAATAGGCATAATGGTATTCTCTATAACCAACATATTTATAAGAATCGATAGTCATTACAATTATGTCCTCTACTAACTTACACATAGGACATACATAGATTTGAATGAAATGTACCTTTGTATATATATATATATATATATATATATTGGTTTTTAAATAATGATATATCACATGTGTCCATTTGGTGTCTGGGTTTCATAGTTGTTATACCTTTTTCTTGGTCTAAATAAAGTGTTGTATCCCTTAGTATTGATCTGAGGTCTTTTTACATGCTAACTTAGGTAGGGGTTATTAATCCATTCCTCTCCTGAAAGGATATTTGTGTGAATAAATCTCAACCTATTAGTTGCCAAGTCTTGGTACATAGGGTAACCTAGTCATCTCATTATGACCATACCATATCAAGGGTCTTTGGTGTGGATTTTAGGCTATTTCACATGAATTAAATGAGAAGAGGTCATACCTAGTAAAACAAAAAAATTATCTAACTATGAATAAATATTTGAATCAAAGAGACACATCTATTACACAAAATGTTAGTGAAGCTTAAATGATTAATAAATAAAATCATGTAATCAAGATAAATATTAAACTCAGAATGAAACTCAAAAACAAAACTGATCTAAACTAATATACTGATAAAAAAGGGGGAAAAGAGAAAGGGTAGGGAGAAAGAGAAAAAGAGATTCCACTTTCTAATTTTATCTAGTCTAGTTTTATTGATAAGATAAATCTTAGATTTACCAATCCTTAGTTGAGCCATACTTATCATAAATCTAACTAAGGATGGTGTAAGAGTTTCGAGCCATAGAGGAAAATAGATTCAATATATAAATGTACATGCCAATTCTATCAAATGGCAAAGATTTTAGATAAACATGATTTTTTATTAAGGATCATTCATGATTCATCAAACACTTAGTGAGCTACTGACTTGGATTCCAAACATCCTCAACTCAAAAAAACTATTCTAGAAAGCAAGGAAAACATGAAATAAAATGACTAGTCCACTAATTTAAGTTATAAGCTAAAAATATCTACCTAGGTGTAGTCTCCTCTAATCCTAAAAGTAACATCCAAGTGATAATCCTCATAGTCCTAAAAATACTAAATCTTATTACTTCAAGGAGTTGATCTTCTATAGGCACATAACACTGGGTAGTTCACATATAAATTCACATTCAAATTCAAATTCAACCACTAATGGGGAAATTAAAACAATAATCAATGTGGAATTCCCACTTGAGGTTAATTAGGGGTGAATCACACTCTAATACATCATGAAAATATTAGGGACCATGCTATAATTGGTTCTAAAAATCAAATCAAACATGCAGTTGATTCTTGACCTCTAATAGTTTTGAAAACCAGATGGGCCATCAAATTAAGTCTAATGCTTTGGTGGATGCATTTCCACCATGTAATTTGATCTTGATGGGTCACTTCCACATATATTTTTCATTTTTTCCTTCAATTCATGATTAGTTTTGATTATGTGGGTCTCATTTTTCAACCTGGTAACCCATCTATGTCGATGGTATTTTTTAAAATTTTGACAGGTAGATGTGCTATGAAATTTAGGATTGTGAATTGTTGGATACATGTCTAATGTGTCTTTAGTTATGATGTGGTACATTACATGTGACTTATCCTCAATCCTTCATTGCTTAGTTGAATTTTTAAGTACATTTTGACTATTCAGTCCATGGTGAATCAAGATTTGACCATGCATCACAATCTCATTTGCCTAGTCTCTAAAAAACTACAAGTTGTGCATAGACCATCTGAGGGATGTTCTATAGTGATATTTTTCCACATGGTGTTATCTCACTCACCTAATTTCCTAAGGATATTACATCACCATTGGTCCCACATGGATTTCACTAGGGCTATGTAATAATGGGATTTCACCACATGGCATCATCTTGATCACTCACTTGCCTAGAGGTTCCATTCTCTATACAAACATATCTAAGATAATGGAGTAGTGAGATTATGCCATGTGGCAACATCTAAATAGCCCATTATCATTTAGGCATTGCACTAGTATAAACATTTCTCAAATAACAAAGTAATGGTTTTATGCTATATGGCATCATCTTAATAGCCCACAAGCCCATAACATCCCTAATGTCATTAACACATCAGGTAACCTTTAATAAAATAGGATAAGTCTTAAAATACTTTGAATAGGCCTGGTACTATTGGGAGAGTGACATGTTCTGATAAAAAAACCCTATGAAATTGATTAAGTCTTTTGAAGAGGAAGAAACATGCCATGCGGTTGCAAATTATTTTTGTGAAACTGATTAAGTGTTGAAATTCTTTAAAAATATTATGAATGAGCTTGGGATAAATGGGGGATAAAAATTTGGTGTTGGGAACACTTTATGAAATTGGAGAGGTCTTATTAAGAAAAAGAGTGATACCTGGCCTTGGGAAAAAAGTATAAAATCAATTAATCTTTGAAAGACTTCTATGGCATGTTTGGGCCATCATGAGCCACAAAAAGTCAGCAGGTGGTACCAAGATGCATTCAAGCACCTAAAGGTAATCAAAAAGAAGCACAACTAGCAATATTTGATTTGAAAAAATATAGCTAAGAATTTAAAATCAAATGACTATGTCTTTTGAAATATAACAAAAAGGCATGAAAATATAACTAAATAAAGCCACTTTTAGGTAACTTTTATCTATTTTAATGAAATCAAAAAATGCAAAATATGAACCAAAAGAAACTTATAGCTAATTTAGATTAAATCAAAGCTAAAATAGACTAAAATTATTGAGAAAAAATAGCAAAAAACTTTGAAACAATTAGATAACTTGTATCAAACTAAGGAAAAATTGTCTAAAAGGGAGTTTTAAAATATGTTTCAAAAGAAAAAGTAACAAAAAAACTAAGACTTATCATAATTATGAAAATTTAGATAAAAATAAATAAAATTATAACAAGATGTGAATTTATATGTCAAGTGTTTTATAATGTAGAGTTAATTTTGTAGGCTTGGCTAAAACAATGAAGCACATCCAAATTTTACGTCTTCACATCTAGTAGAGAAGGCATATCAGAAGGTTGATTTAAACAAACAACCACAATGAACTCATGAAAGGTATAACCCCTGACTCTAAATTAAAGAGGGTCCCTAGTTTTAGTCTAAAAATGGGGCATTTTAAGCAAGAAAAAACAAAAGGTGACTCTTGTTGGGAAATATTTTTGATTATTTTGAGAATCAAGAATCTTTGATTTCATAATAATAAAAATCATTATTTTTAATAAATTACTTAGAATAAACTATAACTCAAAGGAACTAAAGTATATAAGAGAAAGTGACATACTAAGCCAAAATCCTTCTTAAAACCATCCAAGTCTGTGATCAAGTGATTTATTTATTTCCATTACATTCAAACACATTAATTTAGATTTGCATAAGACCAAAATTTCTGAAGGAAAAATATTATACAATTTATCTTGCAGGGTAAGTGGTTTGGGAATTGATTTTCTACTATCCAAGTGTTTATAGCCTTGATAGAAATACCTTTGGTCACTTCCAAAGGCCTTTCTCTAATGCCAACTATACTGAAAAGAACATTGTGAAGGATACCAAGATCACCCTTTCAAAGATAATTTTAGATTTTACATTTGAGATTAATTATTTTGAAATGATATTTTATAATTCATCCATAAAGGTTTGGGGACTAAGCCATAGGTTAAATGAAACTATAAATCCCATGACAACTCAATACGAATTAGAATTGAAGCAATTATGTAATTTTATTTAGATATTTCATTAAGTGGATTAGATGGATTCAAACAAGAAAATAGTTTTTATAAATCTACATGTTCTATTACAAATCATTGACCTTTGAAATTCAATAAATGAACCATGAAATCATATTAGTTTCACATAAAATATTCAAGAAAATTTACAATTATGCTATTTGAGTGCCACCTATGATACTCTTTCAACAATATTTTATTTAATTTCATTGATTATGAATGGGGCCATAAGAAAAAAATAGTTGGGATAAACCCAAAAATTAAAATAAGGGAAAAACCAAATTAAACCTAACCTATTAAAAAGGGACAATAAATAAATAAAAACATAAAGCAAAAGAGAAGGAAAAAGAAAAAGTAATCAAAGGAAATGTTCAACCAAGTGTATGATTAAATGAGTCAGACACCTAATTATTTAGTATTTTTAAAAGGGAAAGGAAAGAATATACTTACAAGTTTGTTGTCCTTTACATTATAAAACACTATCCCATAAAGATTTATCAATATTATTTTCATACAATTTAATTAAACTAGGATTGTAAAATTTTGCATTAGGTTTATCTCTAGATTGTGGAAACGATGAGGAATATGATTTATAAAATATCTTAGCCCATACACTATATTGTAGTGAATGATAGGGATGGGTATTCATACCTAAAAAAGTTATTGGAAGATCCAACATAAAAATGACATGTTTTTTATGACAACCAGTAAATGAGTCACTTGATGACTAATTTTTTGATTGACATGGATGCTACAAAAACATCTTAGACTTTATCTTTATTGCCAAGGATGCATGAGAATGGTTCATCCCATGTCATTTATCTCTTATATTTGTTTCTAGTGGTTGAGGTATGTAAATTAATGCACTGAATATGTGCATTTTCAACTTTAATGTGTGTTGGGATACCTCATTCCTTCATGATTGACCACTTCAAGTTGATGCCAATTGGTTAAAAGGTAACGTTTTACAAAAGTGGGATCTCTTCCATTTTGATCCCTCCAATCCACTTATTTCATGTAGATAACCCACTTAATCTTTGGCTTATTCTTAAATATCACTCATATATAATTATGGATAGGGAGATAGACTATTACCATCAAGTTGTTTATAATCTTGAAGCATGTCTTCCATTGGAGACCAAGAAACACATGAAAAGAATGATTCAAACATATACCATGAATCTTATTAGTCTAGTGGCTCTAACTCGTCGAGCTTATTTTTAGGTTGAATTTAATAAAATTATAATTCCCCTTCCTAAGTAGGTATCTCACCTTTGATTTGATCATGTGATACTAGGTAAATCATTATAACATAGGTTTCTTCATCATTAGACTCATCACTATTTATTTCATGGATTAGCCCATGAATTTTTTGTTAGAAACTCCATAAAATTAATGTCACATTATTAGTATGAGTATCAAAAGAGACTTGACTACTAAAATTAGTAAAAACATCATGTTGATTGCATACTTAATTAACATAATTATATGGATTAATGGAATAAATAGGGTCTTCATTTAATACATGGGAGTTCACTTGATATCACATCTAAGGTAATACTCAGGGTAATGTCTCATTATAAGGCATAAATTAGTCAATGGGATGACTATAGGTAAATTATATTGAAGTATTTTTTATATGAACATTCAATTGTCTAAATGGGTAGGAAAAATCAATACTCTAATCATGAGATATGTCTTGTTCTTTAATGGTGCAATCTTATTGATAAATCAATGCCAAGGATGTGAGAGATAAATGAATCCTTAAAATAAACATAAAGTTTAGGGGAAAAAACATTATAATTTAGACTTATATGTCTATTAATTTAGTTAATAGGAAAAGATCTTTCGAACACATATAAAGTTGATGAAAGCATTGGCTAAAATCACTCAGAGATTCATTGGGTTCCTTACGAGATCTAAAAAACACATGGTATAAGGTAGTAGGAACAATGGGATATCTAAAATGGATTATGAATAAACTTTTGAAAGTATCCCATGTGGTTATACACTCATTTGGAATTACAATGTACCATATGTATGTATCTTTATCTAAATAATAAGGAAATAAGTGATAATCCACATCTTCATGTTGGATACGAGTTCTAAAAATGGAATCCTTAAATATCAGAATGATTTTTTTCCTTTCAAAGTCTCACCATGTGTGTTTTTCATTTAAAATGAATTGATTTTCTTAGTTACATCACAAATGGGTCTTGGAATGTTTATATTTCAACTACATCCACCTAGCCACACTAAGGCCATGGGACTAGATAGTCAATAACACATAAGTGTTTTAAGCTTAAACCTTTCAAAAATAAGTGTTTCAACTTTAGATTATGCCTTCCTTCTAGTGCCAATTTTTTATGAGGTATTTTTTCATGTCAACATAGGTAGGGGTTACTAATCCCTTCCTCTAATAAAATGGTACTTACATGAAAAAATATCCCCAAAGTCTTGGTTTCTAGGTCTTGGTATGTAGGATAGCCCAGATAGCTCATTATGGCCATATCATATCAAGGGCCTTCAGTGTGTATTTCAATCTATTTCATATGAATTAAATGAGATGAGATAAACCATATAAAACTATTAAAATGATCTAACTATGAATATGTATCTGATTAAAAGAGACATGTCTATTCACATAAGTTGAAAAATACATAAACGAACCATATATAAAATCATACAATCAAGATAAATATTAATATCAGACTATAACTTAGGAACTAGACTAATATAGAATAATAAACTAATTAAAAAGGGAAAAAGAGAGAAGGGTAGGTAGAAATAGAAATAGAGATCCCACCTTATAATGGAATCTAACATGGTTCTATTGAGTAGATGAATCTTAGAGTAATTAGTCCCTAGTTGAGCAAGACTTAGCATAGATCCAACTAAGGATGATGCATGAGTCTATGGAACAAATTAGTAGAGCCAAAGAAGGAAATAAAGTCACCATATACATGTAAAAAAAAATCTATCAAATGGAAAATAATCAAGTAAATATATCTATATTAAGAATAATTTGGGATTCATCAAATGCTCAGTGAGTTACATAATTGGCATCCAAACAGCGTCAACTAATAAAAACTATTCTAGAAAGTAGGGGAAAGCATGAAATAAAATGATTAGTCCACTATTCTAAGTTTTAATATAAAAGGAGCTAGCTACACATAGTCTAATCTAATCCTAAAAATAATAACCTACACATAATCCTATTAAACTTAAAAAATACTAGGCCTTATTACTTCAAAGAATCAATCTTATACAGGCACACAACCTTGGGGAGTTCAAATGTAAATTCAAATTTGAAATCACCCACTAATGGGGTAGTTTTAAAAATAATCAACATGGCATGCCCATGTTAGGTCCATTAGGTAATAATCATACTCTGTTACATCATGAAAATATTGGGGATCATACTTGGATTGATTTTATAAATCAAATGAAACAAGTAATCAACTCTTGGCCTTTAACAATTTTGATATCCAAATGGTCATTAAATTTAGGATAATTCATTGGTGGCTATATAATCACCAATTTTTTTCTCTTAACAGGTCACTACCACATGGATTTTATGCTCTTTTTCTTTTTTTCATTATTGGATTTTATTCTATGGGTCCCATTTTACCACTTGTCAGTTTGTCTACATCAACAGGATTTTTGATGGTTTTGATAGGTAGATGGTACATTAACTTTAGTCTCATGGTTTTTTAGATACACATCCAATATGTCCTAAGTTCTTATGGGGCTCCTACCACATGGATCTTCCATTAATCCATTGAATATTTAAGTTGATAGTGACTATTCATTCCATAGTGAAGCAAGATTTTACCACATGTCACAATATTGATTTCCCAATATTTGAAAAAATGTAAGGTATGTAAGGACCACATGAGGGTTATGAAAAAATGAGATTTCACCACATGTCATCATCCCACTTACTCATTTACCTAAGTATTTAACACCATCACTAGGCCTGAACAAATTTATTTAGGGCTATAGATTAGTAATATTTCACCATGTGGTATCATCTCACTCACTCACATTCTCATAGGCTACATACTCTATATGAACATATTCAAGATATATTAGTGGAATTATGTCATGTGTCATCATCTTGTTGACCTACTATCTTGAAGACATTGCACTAGTATAGACATCTCTAGAATAATATGGCAAAAAAATTATGCCACATAGCATCATCCCACTTACCCACTAGCCCAAAGCATTAATAACATCATTACCTTGCCAGAAAACTTTGAGTAAAATCATCTATAACTTTAAATAATTTTGAATAGGCCCAATATTGTCAATAGAGTTACACATGGTGATAGGGAAATTTATAAAATTTGTTAAGTCTTTTTAAGAAGTATAAATGTAACACATGGCTTTGGGAAACTTTTGTGAAATTGGATAAGTGCTAAAAGTATTTTAAAAACTTTTGAATTAGCTCGAGACCACTGAGATATCAATGTTTGGCACTAGGAAAACTTTATGAAATTGGTTGAGTCCTACTAAGTGGAAGAGTGACATATGGTCCTAGGTAAAAAGTGTGAAATCAACTAAGTTTTGAAAGACTTCTTAGGTAGGTTTGGGCCATTAGGAACCAAAAATGTCACTAGGTCACACTGATATGCATTTAAACACCTATATGTAAGAATAAATAATCCCATTGAAAAATATTTAATTTGAAAAGCAAACAACTAATAATTTAAAAGCAAATGGCTAACTCTTTTGAAATATAACAAAGAGGTATAAAAACATAGTGAATGAGAACCATTTTAAATAAAATTTTGTCCATTTTAATAAAATAAACTAAGGCAAAACATGAACTAGAGGAAACTTATATCTGATTTAGATCAAATAAAAGTCAAAATATACTAAACTTGCTAAGGAAAAGAAACAAAAAACTCTGAAATAGTTAGATAATTTGTATAAACCTAAGGAAAAAGAGTCTAAAAGGGATATCTAAAATGTGTTTCAAAACAAAATTAAACAATAAAACTAAGACTTATCACACTTATTAAAATTTAAATATTAAAATTAAAGTAATCTAAGACATCAATTTCCATGCTAAGTGTTTTAAAATGCATAGTTAATTTTTCAAGATTGGCTAACACAATCAAACACATGCATATTTTGCATCTTCACATCTAGGAGAACAAGCATATTATAAGGTTAATTTAGGAAAAAATCCATAATAAAATCTTGAAAGGTATAATACTAGACTCTAGAGCAAAAAGAGGGTCCCCATTTTTAGTCTAAAAATGGGGCATGTTGTGAAAGCAACAACAAATTAAAAGTAATAATATTCTAGTCTTGTTATCTAGGAAGCTAAAAATTTATCTATTTCACACTAGAAAAATTCATATATTTCACCATAAAAATACTTAGTTATTATGTCCAATAATGTACTTCTAATTTATTGGCCTCTTCTTCTATGAATTTTTGGATTTTCTTATCTAACCACCATTTCAAAAATCTTTGTCCAGGTACCTATTGATTAATTTGGCCCTAAGTCAAATATGGTCAACCCCCTATATATTTCAAACTTGTCATAAGGTCTCTTAGGGTATAAAATGTGTACTATGGTCTTAATGAGGTCAAACATTATGTTTTCACCCTTGTCATATTTGTTAGTTTGTCTTATGTCATCTAAGGCCAACTTTTGAGTCATTAAATGAACTTGTAAGGTTTATAAAATAAGAAAGATGTGCCTAAGAGTAATCTAATGTCCTACATGTCAGAATATGTCAGATATTGTTGTTTTAAAACTAAATTTTATAGGTTAAATGTCCATATAAGAAGATATGTTACTTTAACTTCTTTGAATAAGGTATTTACTCATACAAATGTCATATGTTAATTAGGGCATATAGGATTAATGGTTTAATCCTTATATATTTAGTTTAGAGGTAGAATATTAATCATAATATGAATTTTATAGGCCATAAAATATGATGGTTGAGTATTTTCCAAACCATGCAAATCTCCATTGAAAGTGTTTAGTAGCTACAATGCTCTTAAGACCAAAATGAACCTATAACTCATAATCAATACTCAAGAGAGAGGTAGTTTTCATGTGATAATATACATAAGGAATGAGTTTAAAAAAATATGTAAGGGTCTTAGTGACTTCAAGATAAAACCAAGTGAGAGAAGAATAGTACTCAGGCCCTAATGAATACCTATAGGAATCCCATGGTTTCTGAAATAAAACATTCACAATCTAACTATAGACCCAAAATGTGTTGATGATGAGAGAATTATTCATAGTTGAAATTCATGATAATGTTTATATATGGGTAAATATTATCTAAAGACCTCAGTAAAAATAAAATGAGCTGAAGAATAGTGATTTGACTCACTAAGCAGACTAGCGTAGGCTAGTGGAGAGAGATGGTTTGAAGGGGTGGAAAAGGTATAAGGTGGGTGAATAAATTTGAAAAAATTTCACACTTTTAAAACACATATTCATGTGATCCTAATATGCTAATATAAATCAAATACAAGTTTCAAAATGTCAACTTATAGTTAGTTCAAAGTTTATGTATAGTCATTAATCCTATAATCTAGTCTTGAATAATTTGAAGTTTTGAGGGGTCTTAGCATGAGCAAGCATTGTAACTTTGTGAAGAAAAACATAATCACATAGATAAAAATCTTATGGACTCAATTTTTCTAGGCAAATATGGGATGTACCCTCTATTTTGTCTCAGATGAATGGTATTCCTAATCAGGACCACCCTATAGGTTTAGCATATGAATGTTGGAAGGATAACATGAGGAGTATTTAAGAATTATATAATAATTTGAGAGGTTGATATGAAAATTAATGAGTTATAGGAATCATCTGCAAATATTAGGAACATTTAGAGGTGGTTATGTACCTAGATATATAGGCCATTCCTATTAGGCCTAAAACTAAGCCTAAATACTCAAGGTGCTTTGTTCTACTTAAATGAACACATAATCTTCCTAATACATTTTATGACCTTCATGAGGGATTTTAGGATGAGTTTGAACCTTTTGTTTGTAGGTGATTATGTAGAATGGTCATTTTTGGCCTAAACTCACTTCAAGGGTGTCCAAAATGTAGTAAAAAACTCAAGAGGCTATTTTCAATTTCTCATATCTATATCGACACTATGCATGAGATCTCAAGAAGCTAGGGGTAGTTTATGAGATTTATGAATTCAAGATTTGTGGAATTGGTTCAGGGGTTAGACATCCAAGTTTTATGAATCATCACTAACAATCAAAACCTCCTAAAACCCTATCAAGAACTTGATGGAGAAAAGATCATTTGAGATGCATCCAAAAGGTGTCAAATGGCCATGAAAAATTTTTAGACATGTTTATAACTCCCTCAATATAATTTCCACCCAATTGATTCATACCATCATTAGTATGGATAAGTCTAATATTGTGTTTATTGTAAGATTTTATGTGTTTGATAGGTATAGAAGAGAATTGGTGGATGAAATTCATTAAGGGATGTTTGGAAGGACTTATTATAACTACCTATAATCATATCTCACCCAAGTGAATCATATAAACCCCTTTGCTAATATTTTCATTGTAGGCAGTCTTAGATAGATAGTGAAAAGGTAAAGTGACTACCTAGTGAGAAGATGAGAGGTTTAATTTTGGATATTTTTAATGTATAACTCATGGAGTAGAAGAAAAATTTACTTTGAATATATGTCCTAACACCTCTTCCATGTATTTATTTAAGAAATTTCAAATCACCTTGAAGACACATGTGAATATTGAAGCCAAGTGGGTTAGTAAGTGATTATAGATAATGAACACAAGTGTCAAGAGGAAGTTTATTAGTTAGAGTGGTATCTATTGACTATCAAATCTTGTTTTCAATCTTTATAAGATGGTGAATATGTTTCAAGGACTCCTATTTTAGTTTCAAGTAGTCAAGTGATGTTTCATCATGAGGGTAGTTTCTAGAAGCCTAATTAAGGTCTCTACACCAATTTTAGGATAATAATGCAATTATGATGGACATTTGTCCATGATATATTTATACCATCTTTAATACTTCATTATATTGATATTTAATTGGTTTACATGTCTTTAAAATTTTCTTTGTGACCTTTCCACTTATATTCTTCTCTCTCCTCTTCTATGCTCTATAAATGCAAGCCATTTAGCTTTTGTAAAGGAATCCACACTTGGTATGGTAAAGCCTTGTTAGTTTCAATATTGTATGTGCCTTTTAATTAAATATTTAAAATATGGTTTTAATTTCATAATCTTATTTTATATGTGTGTGAAATGGTGCTTAGCATAATGTCCAGTGATAAGTATATATCCTTACCTTCTCTTTACTCTTCCATGTTTGATGTAAGTAGTGTTTCCTCTAACAGGTCACATGAAGTATATCTAATGTATTTTTATATATCCAAGTGTAAAGGGTAACATTAGTGTCTAAAATATGACCTCTTATTCACTCACCTTTGAGAAGTATAATTCATATCACCTCCATGTTTGAAACACTTATGTTAGATCAATTTAGGATGGTTAAACTAGTATTGTGATACATGTTTCATAGTGTAAGTGTATGGTAGTGTTGTAAGATAAATTTTAACACTTGAAGAGAGTTATTAGGATCCCTCAAATTGAGATACATAATGGGAACAAGCCTAGGCTATGGGTTACCTATGGTGGGGTGGAACCTCCAGAGTAGGCCAACTTCCTTGTTGATGCTCACATAAAACTAATGATAAACTAATGATTCATAGGGAAAAGGGTTAGAAAGAGGATAAGGGATCATAATAAAGTTAACCAGGTGATACACCAAATAAAAATGGGAGACTCTCATAAAATTAAATCCACACTAGATCTATAGAGGGCAATGTTAGATCACACAACCTCAAGATCAAGCTAGTTACATAAGTATTTCATAGAAGAGGTTCAGGAAGAATTGAATGTGATCAAAGAGGAGTTATAAGACTCACTAAAATCTCACATTAATGGAGTAAAGGACACTAATATAGACCTTTAACTTGACCTAAATATACCTTAGAAAAGGAGTAAGAAAGAAATACCATGGAGGAGGAAGATTCTCCTTCACATAATGCCATATTACACAACTCACTCAATGCAAATCCAAGGTAAGAGATAGCTAAATAAAGTCTTATATTACATCAAGAGGTAGTTATTATAAATGGTTGATGGGGTTGAGCCTAACCAAGATGAGCATATGTTGAAATATCTTAGAGAGTATCCCTATCTACCAAAAAGATAAAAAGTCAAAAATATAATAACCTTTTCAAAAGAGAAGAGAATGGGATAATATAGAAGGGGAAACAAGAGAAAAGGGAGCATGTTTTGATAATAATTAATGAGTTATTAGCTTTCAAGGGATGCTCCACCATCCTTTGGTCCAATCATGACAAGTTCATCATCAATAGTTAATCTTGCATTAGCTCTAATAGCCTTCAAACTCTCCTCATTGGTTAAGAGGTCTACTAGAATAAAAGGGCTTGTTTATCATGATGAAAAACTTTATTTGGAATCAATACCCTTAACTATTTTTCTAACTACTAGTGCACCAATTTGGGACCCTAAGTCCACCTAATGTGTTTGTGAGGATCAAAAAATTTAATCTTAAAATTGATAGTGCCATGTCATGAATGGTGGTTATTACCTACATTATTGATGATGGAGCCACATCAATAGATGAGCCCCTATGAATTTATCACATACATGCTCCAATTTCTTATTTGGATCATAGGTTTACCTAAATATGGAAAGCCAATTCCAATATTATTGGTTTTCCTATAGTTTTCCATATTAATGCATACCTATAGACCATATAGCCTTGTTTCTAAATATAAATAGGTTTAAAAATACCTAAAATACATCTATAGGAACCAAGAGTTCATCATACATAGGTCCTTCTAAAAAATGGTGAACACAATTATAGACAAACCCTATAGGCCATAAGAATGTGGAGCCAAAGGTTGATATTAAGCTCCAATGGCAGTCCCATTTTGTTCTTTATACTTTACTGTATGGATAGGTCCACTTAATGGCATTGAATAAATCCCTAATGGTGGAATGATGAGCCTACAAGACTAGTGTACCTTGGTAAAAAATGGTTCTCAGGCTTGACCTTTGTTTTGATTGGTTATCTATATCTAACTTAGCTTATTGATATATTAACCTTTGCTAGCACCATTGAGCTTGATATGTATGATCAAATTCCAACCATTGATCTTGTCCTTGACATGTCAACATTGTCCAAGCTTATGCTACATGGAATCCCCACATTTGATTTTAGGATTTGATGTTAGTCTACCAAGTCATCCACTTACACCACATGTGAACCTCTTAGGCTCCTTGACTATTTGACTCACCTCACATTGTTGGATCAATATGTACAATTGAGTGAGGACCATTAGATCTACTAGGACTCATAGTTTGAAATCCAATGGATACTTCACAAGCTTAAATTTTAAGTTCAAACTCCTATAAAATTATGTTCACATGACCATTATTTTTATTAAAATGACCATAAAATCTAATCTCAAAAGGATCTATTTTACTCAAGCTTAAACTTGATGTTAGCGTGAATGTGTTATATTGCAGGTCCAAATTTAGAAGCTTATAACTTGAGCTAGAAAGTTTGTGTAGACATGAAAATTTCAAAGGATGATCCTATCATGTATAACTCCTTGGATCTATAATCCTTTGGCTCATGGGGGATTCTTGAGTGAAGATAAAAATTTCATAAGTGGGTTGGTTTGTTTGCTCTTACATGACGTACTAGTGATGGTCTAACTCTCAAACTTTGCCTAACTCATCCTTTGATCAATACTTCAAGGTTTTGATCAATTTTTAAGATTTGTTCGACCTGCTCCATGCTTTTTAATTCTCATAAAATATTTGAACCTTCTTGTATCCTCTCTATTTGAATTACTAGACCCATTTCTAAGCCTCTAATCCACTCATTCCACATGAACTCTACTCAACTTTTCAAATCTTGGTATGTGGGATAGAAATGGCCAATAGGTAGTCTATATTAAATCTATATATTATATCACCTCATTAGCATAGGTTAATTTTTGTGTTCCTTATATCCATTTTCATCCAATCAAAAAATTAGTGTAGGTGATAAGCAATAAAAGTCTAACCTAGGGAACTAGCCCTTAAACCTAGAGGTTTACCTCTACTATAGGCAACCCATAGGCCTATAGGTAATCCAATGTTTCACTCAATCTATACAATGCTTGAAAAACCTCTCTAGGGTTAAATATTTAGTGCCAATAGTTATAACATGCCTAATGGGATAATTTTCTCAAGTCATCCTTTCAAGGTGAATGTTAGTTTTGATAACATCATAGATACATATAGTGTTCTACTCAATATTTAGTGACTCCTTTCAAGTAATATTTGGCTATATACAAATTTTTATCATTCCTTTTGTTCATACTTCATTGTCCTTACTATTTAAACTAATAGTAGAGGAAACTATCCTATACATCCACTCCCTCAACCTGAACTTCCTCTTCAAGTTTAACATCTCTAACCTATCCTGACATTTGAAGAGCAAGAAAAATTTGAAAGATGAAAAGATCGAGAGAGTGAAGAGGAGCTTGAGGACAATATGGATAAGCATCATGATTTCATAACATTTAACATAAAAATCCTATACACCTAAATTCATATGATGATATACCTACTAATGTTACCAAGAATGTTCCCACTTTTAATGGGGAAGGTCTCATTATGCCAAGTGATCATATTAGAGACATATCCAATATTTGTAACTTTAATAATATCACTCAAGTTAATATTGAAATTAGGTTACTTGCCATGAATCTTAGGGGGGAAGTCCTTGAATAGTATAGGACATTACCAAGAGGACTTACTACCACTTAGGATGAGTTTGGAGAGTTTTTGACCTAAAGGTTTGAAGACAAAAGTGATCACACTTCACTCATTCATCAATTGAATGTGATTAAAATAGGTCATAAAGAGACTATGCATCACTTAAATGAGATATTTCAAATAAATTGATATAGGTTGCACCATCCCATGACATCCCCTATAAGATTTATTTTCCATACATAAGTAAGGGATATTGGAACTGGCATAGCCATCATGTTGTAGTCCATGGGTGGATACACTTTGCCTAAAGCTTATGACATAGCCATTAGAACTAAGAATGGTCTAATATAAGCTAGTAAAATTACTCCAAAATTATGTATGCATATTCTACTCAACATGTATACCAATTTTTTAATTATTAATCTAATCCCAAATGTAAATAACAAGTGTAGAGCTACCCGAAAGAAGGCATAAGATATCATTGATTGGCAGGCAAGATTTAATGCCTTGAAGGATCAAGTTAGGAAACTAAATATATAATATGGAGTTAATAAAAATAAATATCCCTCTCATTCACAATAAAATAGGTTCACACATTAAAAATATGGTCAATGGAGAAGGTAAGGCTATCCTAACATAAAAAAGTTACCCAATGCATATAACCCAACTTCTATATCCAACATAAGAGCTATGGTTCCAGTCCATAATAATTTTTTCCAAGGAAAAGAATGGAAGTAAGGATAATAAATGGATTATAATTAAGGTGAAGGTCAAGCCTTGGTATCTAAATTATTACTAACTCCTCAATTAATAGTAGAAGATGAAACCTTCATGTAAGTAGAAACAAATGGAGAATGACATCCTCAAAGAGTGAGCCTTGTAAACTTTCAAGTGGAAGATATATTTTTCCTCAATCAAAGGAATTAAGTGTAAGATAATACAAGATAAAAGAGTAATGATTTGGGATATGTTCATGGTGTTGACACAAGTTCAAATATCCCTCCTACAAGGTAGTAAGGTGTAAGTACAAGTGTGGTAGCCCCTACAAGTTCTGCACCTATTCAAAACTAGAATGTGGGAAGGGTAACTCAAAATCCACCATTGCCTTAAGTTCAAATCACTTATTTGCCTTCAATAATTCAATAAAATGTGAGTGTTCCTTCTTTGAATATTGTTTATTATTTGAAGAGTGCTAAAACATCTATATCTATTTGTAAAGTTCTTGAAATAGCTCAAAATTTCATGTTTTGCAATGTCGTACTTTCATATTTTTTTATAATTCAAGTTTTTCAATAGTACCTCTTGCCCATCCTCAATTTTTCAACTTCAGAGGCTCATAACTTTCATAAATACCTCACATTGATGTCCCATTTTTTTAAGTTAATATTTTTTCAAGCATAATGCAATGGTGCATACATTTTTGTAATAAAGTGCATACTTCTTTAACTTTTATCCTATAGGGCCTAATTGAGTTTATTGTAAATTGGAAAAATTATAATCTATCCTTGTAAACACAATCAATTATAAACTACCAATAAATACTTGTTGGGTGAGTTAAAACTAAGTAATTTAAGGGGGTTTTGTGGTGTGTTATGTACTTTGATTTCTACTTTGTGATGATTTATCTCCAATTTCATCATGGAGAATCTTAAGTTCCCACTATTAAAAAAATACAACTATAACACATGGAAACATAATGCTTGGAATGTATTAATGATGCTAAGATATATGCCTTACATAAAAACTCTTCTTACTCCACCTACTAGTGTAAAAGAGTTACAACACTTTATATTTGAAACTAATAAGGTTATTAGATGCATTTTATATTACATGTATTTAGATTTGAATTTTTATTTTGACAAATGTACAAATCCATAAAATACTTGAGATAAATTAGCATCATTATTTGGCAAAATAGATGATGTTTGTGGTTACCAAATTATCAATGAACTCATTGGTTTGGATCCTAAAAGTTATGTTAAAATACAAGACTACATCACTAAAGTCATAAATCTTAGATCACAAATTTTTCAATGTAAAATTGATAAAAAGGATATTCAATTGATTTTTAGTGCCTTACACAAATTAGGTCCTGAATATTCATCCTTTGTCTCTAGATTTTAGACTCATAGGCCCAAATTGGTAATAAGATATCAAATTCCCACCTTTAAGGTATTATCTAAGTTTATAATGGTTCAAGAATAACATTTTATAGATATGGGTCTAATCAAGTCATCCAAATCTCAAGATCTAGTTGCAAGTCAATTTCAAAATAAGCAAGTTTCAACATCAACATCAAATATAGGTTCAATTAAAAAGAATTAGAATAATCATAATAAGTCACAAAAAGATAAGGATATAGGGAAAAAATATTCCTCACAAAGATATTATAAATCCATAAATAAAAAAGGGGATTCACAAAAAAGTACTGGCACTCCTTACCCTTATTGCAAAAAGGGGTTTCATAGTGAACAAGATTTTTGGAAGAAAGAGATTGATGACCTTAAGGGTATTCTCAAGAATAATAACATCAATAAATCCTCTTCAAATGATTTTTCCACTCCTTTAAATTCAAGGAAAGGGAAATCTATGGCACTAGTTACACTAGCAAATTCTCCCAAGTCATCGGTACTTGACTCAAGTGCTTTGCACCATATGGTTATGATCAAGAACAATTTTCTAGATTAGAACCAAGTTCCTTGCCTCATATTCTCATATTTGATGATTCTAAGGTATAATTCATAGGAAAAGGTATAATTTATGTTGATAGTGGTGTATTTGAGGATGTCCTCTATGTGCTAGAGTTAATAACTAACCTTCTCTCTATTTACCAAATCACTCACATTGATACTAGTAAGAAAGTTGAGTTTACACCTAATTATATATCAACCAAAAAATTATAAGATAATGCCTTAGTTGTAGTGGGAAAATTTTAAACCAACTATATTCATTCTCCCATTTTGTGCCTCAATCTTCCTCTATAGCTTTGTTGTCACACTGATTTATTGAGCAAGCGATGGCATGAGTAGTTTGGTCATCTAAACTACCACTATTTATAGTAGCTTAGTCAGTAGAAGATGGTTATTATACTTCCATATATTTAGTTTTTATGGGGTATATGTCAATATTTTCCTTAGTAAAACATCCAAAGGATAAGTTTGATAAGGGGAAGTCTTGGAGGGATACAAAAGTCCTCAAATTTGTTCATAGTGATTTAGTAGGTTTATTACCTACTTTCTCTTTTAGTAAAACCAGTTATGTTCTCACATTTATTGATGACTATTATAGATATAATTTGGTTTGTTTTTTGAAACTCAAGAGTGAAGTATTTGATGGATTTATAGAGTTCAAAGATCTAGCTAAGAAATAATCTAGGAAGTATGTTAATATCCTCTACACCAATAATGGGAGGGAATATGTGAACAATTTTGTGCTCTTAAAGGAATTAATATTCATTATTTAGTTGCATACACACCTTAGTTGAATGGTGTAGCAAAGAGGAAGAAAATATTCTTAAAAGAGATGCCAAGTTGTATGATTCATGTAAACTCATTAGTACCTGACTACTAGGTGGAAGCAATTAATTATGATGCATATATAGAAAAAGAGTCACTCACAAAGATTTAAAGGGGATAACACCTCTTGAAGATTGGTGAAATAAAAATCTATAAGTGCATCATTTTAGAGTCTTCAGTAGTCCATCATGGGCTCACATACATTCAGAAAAACACCATGCTTTAGAACAACAAATTTGGACTTGCATATTTGTGGGATATCATGATGGTGTTAACAGATTTCAGCTCATTGATTCAAATTCACATGAACTTATTATAAAGAGAAGTGTTTACTTGAAATAAATTCTTTCAGACTTATCTTCTAACATTTCTCATTCTTCTTCATTAAAATAATTAAATAGTAGTGATGATGATACTCCTACTTCATCTGCTCATAGGGATGATGAGATAATACCTCCCCAACTAGGTTTAGTAGGTCAGATTCTAGTTCCTCCTCTTCCTCCTCTAGTTCTTTACCCATTAATGCTTTTATGGGCTAGACAAACTCTAGAGGATGTAGACCCTTTTATTTTGGATCCATTAGATAGAAGGATAACATGGCCATAGCATGATCTTACACATTCTTACATTACCATAACTTTTGATCCATAGTCTTTTTAGGAAGCCATAGGGACAATTGAGTGGGATTCAATAATGGAATAAGAGTATGACTCATTAATTAGGAAAAACACTTAGTATCTTGTTCCTCTTCCTAAGGGAGTAACATTAGTATGATGTAGGTGGATATATTAGACTAAGTTTATATCAAATGGAAATATTGATAAGTATAAAGCACACTTAGTGTCTAAACATTTTTCCCAAGTGGAAGGCATTGACTATGCAGAAACATTTACACCTATTACTAAGATGAATTCCATTCACTTGATACTAGATATTTTTGTAGCTCATAGTTGGGATGTACATCAGATGGATGTGAAGAGTGCATTTCTTCATAGGGATCTTCATGAGGAGATATATATGGAGTAGCCACAATGATTCATTCAAGATTCTTCATTTGTGTGCCACTTGTAGAAGTCTCCCTATGGTCTAAAACAAGCCCCCAAGGCTTGGTATTATAAGAAGGATAGATTTATTCTCTTATTTGGGTTCTCAAGATGTCACTTAGATCTAAATCTCTACATTTTATGGTAGGAGGATTCACTATTATACTTGGTGCTCTATGTTGATGATCTCATTGATATAGTGAGCATAACATCCATCATCAATAGTGTTAAGACTTTACTTCATGACAATTTTTCTATGATAGACATGGGCCTATTTAATTATTTTCTTAGGATTCAGATAGTACTGTCTTCTTCTAAGATTACTCATTCATAGCCCAAGTATGCCATGGACTTGGTAGCTTAGTTTCATATGGTTGATTGTAGGCCTACACTGACTCTCTTCTTATCTAGAGTTAGATTTGAAGTTCATTGTTCCACTCCCTTGGTTGATGCCACATTATATCACTAGCTTGTAGGCAACCTCGTCTATCTGAATCATACACATCTTGACATTTCATATGTAATTGGCATAGTTTTACACTTTATGTAAACACCACATGAGCTTCACTACATAGTCACCAAGTGAATTTTGACCTATATTCAGGTTACTATCAGATAAATGATTCACTATATAGAAGGTATAGGTTAAAACTTGGTGGGATGCATACATTTTTATTAGGCTGGTGATTATGATGATCATAAGTCCACTTCTGGTTATAGCTTTCAATTTAGATCTAGCCCTATTTATTGGTAGAGCAAGAAGAAACATGTTATTACTCTTTAATATATAGAGGGTGAGTATTTTGGTATTGTTAATGCCACTACTAAGGCTATTTATCTTCAAAACATTCTCATTGAGCTTGTTGTTCCATTTTGGAAGCCATCAGTCATCTACTACAATAACTAGAGTACTATCCAAATATTGAAGAATCTGGTTCATCATCACAAAACCAAACACATAGAGATCCATATGCACTTTATCAAGGAGATGATTTAGGCGTAGATTAGTGATCTTTAATATTTTCCTATAGAGGAGAGATTACAGATATTTTCACCAAACCTTTCATTAAGAGCAAGTATCTTAACTTGTAATCTCTTTTGGGGGTGTTGAACATCATTTCTTTAAGGAACATCATTTCTTTATTAGGGTCTCCTAGACCTTCATTTTTAGTAGTTTTTCCTTCAATTTTTCTCCTTTCCTCATCTATTTTTATAGGGTACCTAATATGGCTACACATTGTCAAGACTCTTATCTACATATCCCTACCTAAGCTTCGCTTATGGGGGGTGTTAGTGCATTTATTTGATTTATTGTATTTACTTGTATTTATTACTTAGATTGGTTCACTAATTACTTATTTTAATTAGTTTATTATGGTGATTAAATAATTTAAACTAGATAGGATAAACTTACTTATCTAGTAGTCAAATTTGAACACCTATCTTGTTATCGTGAAGTTGCACTCCACTATTCAGGGTAAGATAGGATAAGATTGCATAACTAGTATTCAACTTGTGTTGATCATTTACACAAGTTTGAAACCTATCTTATTATTATTGAGTTACACTCCATTATTCATGTACTTAGATATTAGTTGAAATACATGTGTTGTATGAGTACCTTGATCTTTATATTGCATGTCTTTCTTTATATAAGCAATGGTTATTTGTGTATTCTACATCAGATAAATATTTAATTATTGTATTAATTCATCATATTTGATTTATTTATTAATTTTAGTTATTATCTCATATATACAGTTATTATTTATTACTATTACTCTTTTATCTCTTGTTCATACTTTATATTAGATTCATTAGATCCTATATGCTAATTCTAACAACCATTAATGCATGGTGTTGTTTCACTCACTAATTCTCCCACTCGCATTGTTGAAACCTATTCTAAATCTAAAAATCCCCCACCCTTATACCTCACTCTCATTATGGGAAACAAGTTTATTCACAATTGCATTGTGGATAGTAGGGCAAGTACCTTAGTTATACCCAAGCTTGTGGTAGATAAATTAGGCTTGAAATATGAACCATATAATAAGGGAGTGATACAAATTGATGGGGTGATAGCTAAATTAGTGGGACTCATTAAAGGTTTTAGATTTTTCTTGCATGATTATCCAAGATTTTCAATCCTTTAAGATATAGTCATGGCTGATCTGCCTACTCATTTTTCTATTTGTCTATCAATGGGTTTCATTTCCAAGATAGGAGGTTATCTATTAGCTGATTAGTCATTCTTGGACTTCAAGAAAAGGTATAGAGAAAAGGTAACTATTAGAACACAATTATTAGATAATTTATATATTAAACCATATGTGGAAGTAAGCTTTAATCTCAGTTGTACAATCCATGATCAAGAGGAGAATGCTATGGATGATGGAGCATCCTTTAAGCTTGAGGGTGTCTCTGATATTTTACTACATGAGTATGGTGTTGACACTTATGGGCACAATCCATATGCCTTAATTTAACAAACTAACCTTGTCACATAAATCATTGATGAGGAAGGTGATGGGTAATCTAAGGTAATCATTGATAATTATTTTCCATAAGTTGTTGAGGGTAATTACCTTATTCATATGCATGAAGATGTCTTAAAAATCATGGTATATCAATATAATGAGGAAGATAATTCCATTCTTCCTACAAAAGATGGAAGAGTCCATAAATGTGATAACCATAAAGAGGAAAATGATAAATGAAAACAATTCCATGCCATAGTTCAATAATTTGAATAGTTGAGTAAGTCAAGTCCCCTTCCTAAGAAACATGTTGGAGCAGTAAAGAGATAAGATTTATGGTTATAAATATCAAGTGCATCATGTTCTATAAGAAGGTGAAGTTGAGGTAACTTTGAGAACTCCTAAGATTTAGTTTGAGAGGTGTTAATTGAACACAATAAAATTCAAGGAATCTATAAGATCAAAAAAATTCTTGGAGGGATAGATGGATTAATCATGAGAGATCCAAGTGACACACTTTTAATTATAAGAAAATCTAAAGATGATAAGTCATTTGAATATCTACATAAACAAGTGTGTATTTATAAGTATACTTTACATGATGGATTGCTTTCATGGAGAAAGAATGATGAAAGAGACACTATCTCTAGCCTTGATTGAAGAAATGGTGAGTTTTTATTCACCTCAAGTTTTATTTACCTCAAGTTTTTGAGGTCTTTTACATATTAGGATAGGTGTGATTTGCTTATGTTTTGTGTGATTTCCCTAAGTGTTGATGAGAACACAAGTGTGCTTTTTTTAGTGTTTTGTGTGGTGTATTTTTTTCCTATTGTTTGGTTTGGTTTGTTTTGGTGTCATTTTAAAGGCATTTCAATCTCAAGTACAATGTATAGGTGAATCCATAGCCCAATGGTTAATATAAGGCTATTGGTTTATATCATAATAGGCTTGCTACCACTAGGAAATTACCAAAATGTTGACTAATTTGACCCCAAGTCAAATTACGTCAACCCATATATATTTAAAATTTGTCATAGGATCTCTTAGGTTATAAAATTTGTACCATGGTCTTAAAAAGGTGAAAAAGTATGTTTTCACCCTTGTCATATTTGTTATTTTATTTTATGTCATCTAAGGCCACCTTTTGACTTATTAAATGAACTTATACAATTTATAAAATAGGATAGATGTGTCCAAGTGTATTATAACATCATACATGTTATATTATGTTATATATGGCAGTTTTGAAACTAAATTCTATAGGTTCAACATCCATCCAAGAAGATTAGGCAGTTTCAAGTAGTTGTACAGCTTGTACAATAGTTATGGCATGTGGGAATACTTAAGGTAGGTCTCTTCAAATACCCATAGTTCAATTCCATGTTATAAAATATTTAAAAAACACAAAATTGAGAAAAAATGACCTCTCTTTCTTATCACTCTCTTGGACAAGTTAAAAAGGTCAACCAATTTCCATTTGGTACGTGTAGGAGGGGCAAAGTTCAGGTGAGTTCACTTGGTGGGTGAAATTGGTCTATATGTAATACAATTTTTTTAAGAATAGATACTAATATTTGGGTTGAAACAATTCCCTTAAAACCATCATTAAATTTCACTTATCATTCATGAAGCATTCATTCAAACACATACATCAACCAATGCATAAACAAGCATCCATATAAGCATACAACATATGAACATAAGATATATTTTTGTAAAAAATCATGGGTCATAAAACCCAATAAAAAACATCTTTGAATACAATAATATATGAAATTAATCAATATTTAGTGAGGCACCAACCCCATAAGGAGCCCCAACCCCTCACTAGTCAAGTACCAACTCAACTAGGCCTTTTAGCAAACACTAACTTGTAAGGAGGCACCAACCCCAGGTGTGAATTATAAAAAAATAAAAAAATTAAAGGAAATTTTTTCAATCACCAATATATAATAAATCTCCCAATTCATCTTGACTAAGCACCAACTTAGACGTGATAAACTTGATCACCTTCACAATACCTTATTGCTCAACTACTAGATGGTGACCTCTTCTTTAGCTCTGTATCTACTCTATCTACTATCATACATTAGGAAAACATATTTGACTCAAATTTTATAGTATATCAGTATATATTAACACAATATCACTCCTTCAACACTTTCAAACTACCTCTTCAAATAAGCAAATCTGCCCTTCTTCTACTTCACTCGATTAGTCCTATTCTTGACTAGGTTAGCTCATATGACATTTTATTCATGAATATAACATTAGTTATATATTAATAAATATTTATTATACACTTATATAATTTTAAATCATACCTTATTTATCTCTTTAATATTATATTATATTCTCTCATACAACCATCCCTCTAACTCTCCAAATAAGCCTATTAGGTCATATTCTTATATTTGACTCTTGATTATAAATACATTGGTTAGCCAAAAACCTTTCCACACTTGTATCACCATTAAATATGTTAAAATATAAATTTTATTACATTAAATAACCACTACATATGTCTGAAACCACTCATAAGGACAAAAACCACCGTTAGGCCTAAAGGAAACCTAATGTAATTAGGCCTTCTGAAGAAACATGTTACACTTATCCATATTAAACCTTATTGAGACTCCACACATGAATTAAAAACTTCAATAAAACATAAAATATACCTATTATAATATACATATAATTCCATACCACCTTTTATTCTAATTCACTATTTGGACCACATCATTAGCACTATTCACAACTATGTCTTCACACACCTAGAAAGTCCATCTCACATAACTAAAGAATACAAATGATTTTGACACATAAAAATATAAAAATAAAATATTAATAATATTAATTACATAAATTTTGTTCCCAAATTCATTATACACTTCAACACATATCTTAAATCCTCAAACTCACTTTTGCAATATGACCACTCAGGACTGCCTGAATGCTCCAAAACCTAGACATGAACAATTGACCACAAACATATATAAAATTAATTTAATGACTCTATATTAACTAATATTAACCTAATATACATTTATAATATCTTAATATGTATTATAATATTCAAATATGGTAAAATCACCTCAAACTCATCTATGTTAGATGACTACTCAGAACTACCAAAAACTTCAAAAACATAGTCACGAATATTTGAACTTCAATCCTTGAGATAATACTTAATATAGATTATGATACATTAAATATATTAGTTTACATATTTATATCACTATTAATTACAAATTTTTCAATATATCTTTCCAGATATTTGTCTTATAGACCAACCTCTTATCTTTAGTAAACATAATAGACTTTGAACCAATCTACTTACTTTGGCTTTACCACTTTAATCACTTTCACTAATTTCCAAGATTATAAAAAGTATAAATGGAAAATTAATGACCTAAAAAAAACATAATATTCATTTTATGCTTCATCTAAGTTCAAATAGCCTCCAACTCATCACTCCCACTTGCTTACACAAAACTACCATTCTACCTTGAGGACCAGTCATGATGATTATGACTTTCAACACATGTGTGGACACATATAAGAACTATTGATGCATGTTTATTATCTTATGAGATTATTAGGTAACTCTCATATATATATATATATGTATATATATATATATATACACACACACCATGTTCAAGTGGAAACATTGGTCTTGTAGACCAATCTCATAATCTTCCCTAAACACTATCTTCTATGCACAAGAGAGGTCAACTTATGAACAAATTTCTCAACATATCCACTAATAATCAAAACATATAAATAAAATTAATGTGTAAAATAGGTCTTTATAAAAAAAAATGAAATTGGATCCATTAATAATTAATGAAAACTCATCCCTAATCTCATTCTCACTTCTACTGAGTTTTCTCACTATCTTCCTTACTATGTGTTTTTAATGATAGGTCAACTTCCAATATCGGTTTATAATTTTTGAAGTCTGAAAAATTCTAAAAATCCACCATTGGAATTAAATACAAGTCTCAATATTTTTACTCTAACGATATTCATTTATTGACTTGGTCAACTCTATCTAATATACCAAATTTTTAAGAAACAAACACTTTTTTATAGGGTCCACTCTCTCACCTAACAAACCAATTCCACTTGGAGGTACTTGGAAGAATAAACTACATGATCAAAACATAAAACTATGTAATCCAATCCATTATAATCCATTTCCATCAATATATTCTATATCGGGTCACTATGAGGATTTTAGGATGGTTTTATATCAATTTCCATTCTTAACATTTGTTCATATAGATCTATCACTAAAAAAATCCTAATGATTGGAAACAAATTTTTAGGACCCTTTTACATCTTTCTCAAAGAGATCAACTTCCCATGTAATAGTCACACATGCTAAAAAGCATAAAAAAATCCTTCTCGAGTCTACAACACTTCATTCTAATATTCAAGACTTCAAATTCAATTTTTATTCTTTCTTCTTCAAGTAAAGACCTAAAAACTTTACCAAAACACTTGAAACAACATGTTAGACCTCAAAATATGATCACATGATCTCACAAGACTTTAAACTTGATCATGATGCCTCATCATGTCACATAGGGTCTTAAGACAAGGTCCATGAGAAGACCAACAATGAATAAGTTACCCCTTTGGCTCACTATGAGAGCCATGTGACTGACTCCACATATTTATGTCATGATATAACATTTTATACACAAATTCAAGTCCATACACATCTATATCATCATCATCATCATGCCTCTATAAGCCATATCCAAGGTCAAGAACTATTCCATCAAAAAAAACTACTAGGCACCATACCAATTTGAGACCATCATTATCATTCTAAATAATATCATAATATGCTCAACCATTGAAACACATCTTGTCATAAGCCTCATTCTACTCACCTCACTAATATTTATTATTCATGCATTCACCAAGACAAGACTAGGCTTCACAATACACCTTATCCACAAAGACTTGATTCTTATGAACTTGGTCAATAATGACCTTATCATAACAAGCACTTCAACATAATCAACACTCTCTTTCTGATGATCTCTCATAGAAATACAAATCAACACTTCTCATAATCTTCTCACATCACAACATTATGCCAAGACCTTATGCAAAATTCAAGGACTTACTAGATCATGCTTAATTCATCATGATCACTTACCATTCATCTTCATAAGAGAATGTCTAGGACATCAATGACACTTAATTACCTTTGACATCAATGATAACATCAATGTATCAAACATAACAATAGGAATATACCTTAATAATCTCCCCCTTTGTCATTCATGGAAAACACTTTAATAAAGCAAACCATCCTCATCTCTCCAAGATGGATCTCCCATAAATTAGTATTTTTTCCTCTTTGACATTTATAACAAAGGGTCATCTCTAACAATACTACCATCTGGTTCTTGAACCTAAAACATGCTTTCTCCTCAAATAAGATCAATCTTCCTCTGATCAGTCAAATAAGAGATCAACTCATAAAAGTACTCAACCATGCTCCCCTTAAGCTTATGCAAACCTAACACATATGAGCATCACTCTCATTTCTTAATAGTTGGAAACAACTAAATAATAAAATCCTCCTTTGATAAAGTATATTTTTAGTAATGATAGCCATCTTCAACAACCATAAACTCAACACATAGGGATAAAGAAACTTAAGAATCATCTTAGACACATGCTCTCCCTAACACCATTCATATCATTTTTAGATGAACTCAAAACACACTACTCTTAAATTATCCTTGACATCACTCAAACCAATTGATCACACTTAGAATACTCACTAAGATACCTCACCTTGACATTCACTAAATAACCTTCCCTTGTCTTCACAAATTGAGATCATATAATGAGTTATTAGGATTCTCAAAATAATACCATTTTATTAACATAGAGATACAGAGCTAAAGTACCAACTATTAGACACCAGTAGTCTGAAACAAAGAAAAAAATCTTACATTTAAATAACACTTCTAGATTTTTTAACAAAAATCAAATGATCTTCATAATCTCATTGATCTTTCAAAACAATATATAACTCATATACCTTATTAGAGCTCATGATCAATCTAAATTCCTCCTTTGGTTCTTGTTACCTTTAATGCATATATGCTCAAATATCATACAAACACAAACAAGGAAACATGTTAATACCTTTACACATCATGAATCCATCTCATCTGATGACATAAGGATGGATAATATCCATATTCCCTTCCTTTATCAAACATTCATCATGCCCTAAATCCTGTCAACAACATCCAATATGTTTTTATGTCTCTGTATACTTTATTGGCACCATACACCTATTTTATCCATGTTATGATCTTAACACAACATTAATCAAGCATATATGAGATGATTAGACCTGTACCTTTATTTCACATGTTAATCACTACATATAGTCCTTTAATCCTTAGATTTAAACAGTCATAGAGATAGAAATCTCCCCCTTTATCCATACACACTTTGAAATACTTTTTCTCATTATGGATCTGAAACATACTAGACAAAACAAGCTCCCTGATTCTTAATTGAAGACATCTTCATCCATACATTAGTTTCCATTGATGATCAACAAACTTCATTAAACATTTGACATTAAAAAATGATATTCTTATGCCTATATAGCCTCTTTCAATGATCATTAGCTTTTCATAACATATATTTATAGCTATACTTTCTCATCTAGAATACTTGTCATCTTTAGGTTTGACTTTCGACTTGGCTTCTACATAATCTTTCTGAGCTAGTAAAGAACACTTTTGGAATTCTTTCAAATATGAATTATGTCCTACAGTATCAAATAACTCACCTTGGTTTATGATTTTATCATGACTCATTTTTTGATATTATTCTTATTAATCAATTCTTCTAGTACCATCATTATTTGGTAGACCATCATTACAATAAAGATAAACATTATCATCATCATCATCATCATCATCATAATTCAAGCTTGTGCTTCTTAGGATCACCTTTAAGATATTCAACCTATTTAAATGTACTTTATCTAATACCAATTTTTGGGATCATAAATATTAAAGGGGGGGTGAAACATTTTCCTTAAAACCATAATTCAATTTCAATTATCATTCATGAAGCATTCATTCAAACACATACATCAACCAATGCATATACAAGAATTCACATAAGCATACAACATATTAACATAAGAGATATATAGGAAATCCTCATGGGGATTAAATCCCATTGAAACATAGATTTTACCATATTTATATAAGTAATGAATCAAGAACTAGTGAGGTACCAACCCCATAAGTAGCACCAACCCCTCAATATTCTAGCACCAACTCAACTAGGCCTTTATCAAGCACTAACTTATAAGGAGGAGCCAACACCCTATGTGACTTAACACTAACTTGGATACTTCAAGGACATTTATTAAATCACCAACCTATAAGATATCTCCCACTCCCTCTTGACTAAGCACCAACTTAGCCAATAAAAGGTTGATCACCTTCATAATAAGTTATTACTCAACCAATAGATGGTGACCTCTTCTTCATCTCTCTATCTAATCTATCCACTATCATATATAAGTAACACATTAGATAATAAACAAAATATCACTCCTTAGAAATTTTCAAATTTCCTCTTCAAACAAGAAAATCTACTCTTATTCTACTTTGTTCAATTAGTCCTCTTCTTGACTAGGTTAGATCATATGACCTTTTCTTCATGAATAAAACATTAGTTAGATATTCATACCTATTTATTTTTCACTTATTTGATTATTAATCATACTTTCTTGAGATATTGAATCTTCTATTTTGTTCACTCATACAACCATTCCTCTAACTCTCTAAATAAGCTTATTAGGTTTTATTCTTATACTTGACTCTTTCTTAGACATACCTTGGTTAGCCATAAACCTCTCTATATAAAATCAAAAACACATCATTTATATAAATAAACCCTAACTCAAAGAATTTAGATCCTGCCATACACTTCTGATTGGGATCACATTTTTTAAGTGGGAACATGACCAATATGGGGACATGTTAGACCTAATTAGGGGATCTTATCATAATACATATTTATATGGAGGGTTTCAAAGCCTCTATTCAAGCATAATCACACAATAAACCTAAGGGATACCTATTTTTTGATATCCCACTAAACTAATAACAAGTAAAGTAAATATAATCTAGTGCTGACTAAAGCTTGTGGCATAAAGTGGGGGTTAAAAACAATAAAAGTAAACATGCATAAGAGACATATACTCACATAAATGTATATGAATTACTAATGCAAGGAATTACATACACACACACACACACACACACACACTCTCTCTCTCTCTCTCTCTCTCTCTCTCTCTCTCTCTCTCTCTCTCTCTCTCTCTCTCTCTCTCTCTCTCTCTCTCTCTCTCTCTCTCTCTCTCTCTCTCTCTCTTATAAAGGACAAACATAATTAGTAATACTTACCTTTGAAGAAGAACCCACTGAACCTCAATCTCTCCCTTGGTCAAGGTACTTCGCAAGAGGTTGTTGTGGTATGTAAGGATGACAAGGATAAGTCAGCTCTAGGCTACACATCCTATCAATGCATCTAAAATACTTATTCACAAGACAAGATCTATATCTCCAAAAAAAGTATGAAACCCTAAGCTTACTCCTCAAGTAAAATGGTGTATAAACAAATGTGAAATAACTCTTACTTCTTATCTTCTCTAAATAATGTAAAAATGAACTTGTATATATAGGTGGATTTGAACCTAAACCCTTCCAAAAATCTTAACCAATAAGATTGACCTAGTTGACCTAGTATAGTTTCATATAATTGTTCATTAGGTCATGAGTTACATCAGCTAAAATCCAAACTAGTTCCTAAGTGAAAATCACCCAAAACTATACAAGGTTGACCTAGTTGACCTAGTACAACCACTAAAAAAAGGGGATTAAGATGAGGAAAAGGAATATGGGAAATGACTAGAGAGGGTATAATAGAGAATAATAATCTTAGGGATAATGATTTTAAAGAGACAAGTTTGTAGATAACAAGTGGAAAAAGGGACAACAATGTTGTGAAACACCAATGGTCTACCCACCCCTTTCTCGATGCACCCTTTAGGACATGCACTCAAATAGATTGAGACTCAATGGGTTCCTAAAATATAAAAAGTGTTAGTAAGTGATAAAAGGTTGAAAATATTATGTGTATACATATGGCCCACTATAATATCATCATGTGTCATATGAGTGCAACATGGGATGGTGCTTTGGGAAATAGAACATGATAACACATAATGCTAGTTCTAAGTAAAGTGCCATAAGTAAAAAATAAGATAAATCAATGGAAAAAATGGAAAGACACATACCTTTAATTACTTTAGTGCTTTATATAAATAATTACATTTCAATAAAAGTAAAGGTGTCTAAATATGAAGAACATTAGGCAAACATGTAGAAACTAGTGCAAAAAATAGACAAAAATAAAAAAAATTGGAAGATAGGCATATAATAATGGAAATGATTTTATAAATTATCATGATTCTAGAATATTTTATGTTTTATAAAATAGATGAGTAAAAATAAAGATATATGCAAAGTAAGGAATCTGGTAGAAAATATTTGCAAGATTAAGATTTGTGAAAAGTGAGTTTACATAGGGTGAAATGAAAGTCATTTGGTATTTTTGACTTGTGAAGGAAAGAAAAAGATCTCTAAGAGACTAGGTGAGCTAAGATGGTGAGGAGATGATATGTTATATGAGAGAGACTCCTAAAAGTGGTATTGGGTGCATCATAGGTAATCAACTATGAATCTTAAACTTGTTTTTGAATATTTTATTAAATTTAAATGTATTTTAGAAATTTGTAATTTAAAGAATTTTTAGATATTAGAATAAAACCAAATTAGATGATAAGGGTATGAAAAAACATTTAATTAAATAGGTTGGAAGAGTTTTGGGAAATAAATATCAGAAGGCATTTATTTTTCAAAATGTAAGGGGTTGACAGGGTAAAACAACTAGGTCAACCTAGTCAACCTAGTAGGTATGCGCTGACCTATTATGTTTGGCAGACTGCCAACTTAGTAAATTTCTACCAACTTAGTAGAAAAATACATTATGATAATGAATTAATAAGAGGGGAAAAATAAAGGGGTTAACTTATTTTGTGAAGTCAACTAGGTCAAAATAGGGAAATTTTGGTCAAACTAGTGTTTGACCAAGGGACCAAAATAGTATGAAAATGTGTAAAAATTCCAAAGGAGTGATAGAATGGCCCAAAATGGTAGACTAAGGGATATAAGGGATGATTAGGATAAAAATAGGTTCAATTTATTAAAATTAATTAATTAAAGTAATTTATACTTATTTTTTATTAAAATTTAAAAAGAATGTATTTTGACTATACATGACATGGATGATTCAATACATCTTTTATTGTTTTATAATTGTAGGGGTGTCCAAGATTTTGGAACTTGGTGGATGAATCATGGATATTGAACTTATTAATGTGCTTATATATTAAGGATATATCTAGATTGATCCCATTGGGCCTAAGAGGCATAGTGGATATGTGTAGGATACCACTTAGTTTATATCTATTAGTCATGTTCCTGGGAGCCTGAGAATGATTGAATAACACCTTTAGGTAGGAGGTGGGGGGGATATTATAGAGGTGGGTATTACCTTGAAGGATATTCATGCCATCCTAGGTACACCTATGGTGACACCCATATTGGGTACACCCATGATCACATGAGTGTTAAATAGTAAAGAGGATAGGAGAGCCTTAGTCATATGGTTGACAGGCTCAGAGAGGATATACCTTATATTAAGGGTGAGTATGTTTAATTTATATACATTATATATTTTATATATCTATAAGGATATTATAGGAATTATGACAGTATGGGTACTATGTGACAAGTCAAACAATAAAGTACCACTATTTATGATAGCCTTGAGCTATGTGATGTTAGAGCAGAGAGTATTATATGACTTGAGATCTATCATCAGGGTATAATTCATACATGAATTGTATGGAGTGATTTATAAGGGGAATAATTCTATGATACCAATCATATTATTGATGACATGCATATATGAGGGGTTCCCCATATATCGGTTAGTTAGGTTACCCCATGTGGTTGATGATAGGTTACCTCAATTTTAGAGATGAAGATAGGACTAGGTAGGATGGGCCATGCCTAACATGCCAGTTCTATAGATAGTGAGATGAGTAGATATTATATGGAAGCTATATGGGCACATTATTATGATATGGCCTAGGTAGGAGATAGTAGCACCCACTTTGGCACAAATAGAGGTGACTGAGAACTATACTTGATAGATGGGCCACATTTGGTGGCATGGGTGTTAAAATAGATGGGATAGCCTAACTTAGTAGTTTTGATATTGGGGTCCACATTTTGGGCTCAAAATGTGAGAGAGACATAAGGAGAGGAGGACTAGGGCCACTAATTATTAGGTTGATGTTCAGACTACATCATGAGAGACCATGGACTAGTTGAGCATGATATGTAGTGAAGTGAGAGGAGATGGATGTAGAGGTAAGAGTACCATATGTACCACCACCATTTCCATAGTAGAAGGAATAATGACAATTATGTACATAATATCAATGAAGGTATTATTAGTAGGAGAGAGTAGATATAATAGACATCTTAGATGACACATTAGATGGGCCAAGTCAGAGTTAGGCTATAGAGAGACCACTTAGGCATAGCCTTAGATGGGTATGAGTGGTTAATCTAGGATTTGTTTTTAAGTAGAGATCGATAGAGGATGTTCTTAGATGATTCACTGATGGGGATACTATGCTCAATGGTCACATAGATGGCAAGATAATGGTGGTTGACACATAGATAGGTAATAAAATATGGTTAATTTTTTTAAGTTTACTTAAGATATATAGATTTTGAGATATATGAATGATATAATATCTATTTGGTTTGATTTTTATAGGTATGGTAGAAGATGTGGAGACCATTGGGGGTCCCTAGTGAGGGGAACACTCCATGATGTCCTATATGAGGCATTGATGTTGTATGACCTAGATACACTAGATGATCTAAGTGTACCATTTTCCCCAACTTAGGTGAGCTGGTTCGAAATAGCTAAAGAGGTCACAAGGTAGTTGTGAGTGTATAGAGAGGGGAAGTATCCATCAAAAAAGGTAAGTGTAGGAGAGGCATGGGAATGATAGGCCCTAGCTAAGGAGAGAGATACACATCTAGTTACTATGACATAGGTGGGATAGGTATAGGCCCAAGAGAGAGAGAGAGACACACATCTAGCAACTGTAACCCATATGACATAGGTGTAGGAGAAGGAGAGAGTGACACATATAGTGATCCTGGTCTAGTTTGCATAGGTACATGTTTAGGTGGCTCATATATAGGGGTAAGTATCAGGATTGAGATCTCAAACAATATCTTTATAACATTCTAATCAGAGGAATAAGAATAAGGCATCTATGGATAATGTGGTTAGGCCATGAAATGGGTAGGATGGGGCCCAGCTATAGATCTGGATATTTGTATATGTTTGTATTATTAAATCAAAACTTATGATATGTGTGTGTGTGTGTGTGTGTGTGTGTGTGTGTGTGTGTGTGTGTGTGTCTTATTTTTGAAATTAGATGTTGATTGTATATGTTTGCATTATGGTTGTGGTTGTGGATGCTTAGATATACTTCTTTCTATCACATGTATTTATTTGTTGTTGTATATGGTATAGTAAACATATGAGTTTTGGTTTCTTTTCTATCATTATGTAGGACACATGCATGGTTAAAAATAAATAGAAAAAAGGACTTCATAAAATATAATACACACTAGTTCATGTTGGGAAATGTGTAATAATAAGAAAAATGACTAAGTATAAAGAACTAAAGGGGTAGTAAACAAGATGGTAATTTTTTTTGTTTTTAAAACAAATGAAATATTGGTACCAAATTAAAAGAAGTAAAATCACACTAAATCACATTGGGAAGTATGAAAATAATGTAATAAAGTGGAAATCACATAAAAAGATAAATGGTAAAAAAAAAAAAAAAAAAAAATTAAGTCAATTAATTATACTAAATTACGTTGGGAAGTATAAGATAAAAATAAAATTGGCAAAATTTGGTCTTAAATTTATCCCACTAATTCAAGCTTGGAAGTATGAAAAATTAAAGAAATGGTTGGATTCTTACATGCAATCAAAAAATAAGAAGATAAAAGTGAAAGAGAAATGAAACAAGCATAAAAATTAATAAATCAAGATGGGAAGCATGTCAATGATGTGTAACTTCATTTTCAATCACGTCTTATCTCATATTTGACACATGTAATTTTTATTGTGACTTGGATTATTGGAAAATTTTGTGAGGAATGTTAGGTCCTATCCATGGTCTTACATTGCAACTCACAAATGGAACACCAATGAGGTAGAATAAATGTGAAAATATATTAATAAGGGATTTTGGTAATAGGAATGTGAATTTTTTTTAATTTGTGAGGAAAGCTAAGTAGTATTAATGGTCTTATAATGCAACTCACAAATGGAATCCCAAGGGGAGTGATCAGTGGAAAAGATAATATCTCTCAAGAGAAAATATGAGGAATATAGGGAATGTAAAAATTATAGATTAGCCATATAATGAGAAGACCTTAGGAGACAAGAGGAATACTAAGGACATGAGAGGACACTAAGTGACTAGTGACCATCAATGTATAAAGGAAAACTATTTTCTAAAGACATAAATCTATGTAGGAAAATAAGCGAGCTAATAAGATCAACTTGTGAAGGTATATTGGTACAAGAAAATTAAAATAGATCTACCTTCCCATGATGTTCTCCCCATTCCTCAAGATCCCCTACACGCATCATTCTACTAAAAATATTGGGTACTTGCATGAGAAAGTAGGTATCACTAAGAGATCTTTTTATTCTCTTTTTGTAATCTACTAGCCTACTACACCCCAATGAACATTAGCTCTATTGTCAGGACAAATATGGAGTTTCATATTTGACTATAATAATATGTGATTTGAATCATGTCTCTTAGTGTGATCTGACTATTAAAAATTTTGAATGTTTTTTCATTTTGTATTATTGTCTTTTGTTAGATGATTTTGATTTTGAATATTTTTATGTCTTTTTAAGATTCCTCCTCCATACAGACTTGCCAATCATGAGAGATAGATTGATACACATGAATGAGATATAGGCTTAGGATAAAGGAAGCTAAGTAACCAAAGATAATATTGACTAAGACTATTAGGCTTAATAATGAACCAAAATATGATCTCAAGTCTTAACCATGTATATGCTTAGATTGTGAAAAGGGAATAAAGGGGAAAAGGAGATCCAAAGTAGACTAGTGAAAGTATATTATAATGATATTAATTATTTTATAACTGATTACATGGTAAATAAGGATAATAACTAAAGTAACAAGGTTTGTATAACCAAGTCATAATGACAATTATCAATGAAAAATAGAGCTAATAAAGCAAACAATCATGAAGAGAAAACAAGGGAGTTTTTCAGAAATAAACTCAAGAAGAAAAAGAAAGTAATAATAAATAAGACATTCATAATCAAACATAAATGATAATATAATAAATGTAGAGTGTGAAATGAAAGTCACCATGTAAGATAAGTAAGAATTTGACACAATGTCAAATGGTATAACAAATATATAAAGATAAGATTGGAGTACATGTCCAATCCAAATGTAAATGTAAGAACGCCATGTATGTGTTAATAAATATTGATATATTTGCCCACAAACATTATGTATAACATATAATATATCTCTATGAAGTTGAATTTGAACTATAGCTAATGTCTCATCTAACTTTAGTGAAAACTAGGAAAATACTTCACATATAATCTCCTCAATAGAAAAGGTAGGAATGTTTGATGGATCATGTTAAGGAGGGTTATCAAGAAAGGGATGCTTAGAATAATGTATTGGAGTGGACTATGAAAGAATCATTGATGGGGAAGAATCCATAGGTGAGGGACTCATAGGTGGAGAATGATACATAGGTGAGTGAAGGTCCATACGTGAAGGACTCATGGTTGGAGTAATAGAAGGTGATGAATGGACCATAGGAGGTGCAACGATATGAGAGTAAATTGGAGCCTTATTATAGTAATGACCTATGAGAGGAATGGTAGAAGGTGCATGAATAGATATAAGGTGATATTTAAGGTACTATTGAAGGATGTAATAATGGTTGGTGTGATGGATGCCACATTGGTGCCAAAGAAAATACACCTTTCCATACTTAGGAATACACTCAGGTAGTACCTCTAGGGGATGTATGGCCTTTTCTAAGGACTAAGGGGTATAAAGACGCAAAGTTTCAATATATTATTTTAGCTTACAATAATTCAAGGATGATTGATTATTTGTGTTGTGGAAGTAACAGATATGCATGTGAGTCGTCTTGGTAGAGGTACTCATAGGAAGAGGGATAATAGAAGTGGAAGGAGATTGGGAAGGCTTGTTAACCTATTTAGTGGGTAATGAATCCATATAAGGTAAAGGAAGCAAACCATCAATAAGAAAAGGTGGTTGTGGGGAAGGAACTAAACTAGCCTTGATGAAAAGAGTGATGGGATCAAAATCAAAAAGAGACTTAGCTAAAGTGGGAGCTCAAATGGACTCAAATATAGAAAAAGTAGGAATGAGCTCTAAATTTTAATATACTAAGGGAGGGTTAGAGTTTACAAAAGGCCAAAGAAGGGTCACATGCATCTCAAGGATAAGTAGTCTATAGGGGTTAGGGTACCTAACAAAGTAGTAAGTCCCAGTCATAACACAATCCATGAGCATAATCCTATGTGGTTATTTAGAAATTTGAGGTGTATGCCCCATATCTACCCTATGATAAATATGATAAATACTAAAATTAAGAACTATAAATGATTTAATATGGGAAGAATCACTAAAACATTGAAATAAGGAAAAATGATAATGGATAGTCTCAGTATTATGGGCCTGAACAAGACCACCCAAGAATGGATCATCTAAGGAATAACCATCATTTTAATTAGGTTTATGAAGATCAATGAAGTAGGTAGGGATGACATTATCATTTGATGAAGTGTGATGAATGGAATGTTGAGTCTTAGTCAAGATAATGGGGATGCCATCATAAGGTGGTTTATGAGAATGAGGTTACAAAGAAGGAAGATGAGAGATGAGATGAGGTTGGATATCAAAATTTTTAATATCATCAAACTCATCATCATCAAAATATAAAAGGTTAGGAGTAATATTCCCAATGAGTTTTGGATGCACATTATAACTTGTGGATGGTGATCAACATTTTGATATTTTAGAGCAATTAGTGTTTAGTCATGGACAAGCTTGGTGAGTTTGGAATTTGTGTTGTCACCCCTCTTTTTCCTAGGGTCCCTTTATCTTTTTTTGGTTAAGTATCAAGTTCCCTAAGAGAAGTGATAACCTTCCATGTGGAATCTCAACACTTATTCAACTCAAATAAGTTCTAAAATTACCTAGGAGAAGTGCTAACCTTCCACATGGTGTCCCAATGCTTATTTGTCATGAAGAGGTTCTTGGTTTTATTAGGAGTAGTGATATATCTCCATGTGGTGATTGAGCACTCATCCAAGGCATGTTTATTTCTATCATAACTTCAACATCACCATTGGTCGATAGAGTAGTGGGTAGGGCCCACTATGTAGTTAAAAAGAGAAATGCATACTTTACATGTGGTGCCCCCATGATCATTTTTGTAAAGTAATGCTCAAATTCTCCAAGAGTAGCATCAAATTTATACATGATGTCATAAAAATAGTTATGAGCCAGAGTTATTTCATTAGGGCTTGTATTTGAATGATTGGACAAAATAGTAATGGATGGGGCCCACCAAGTAGTTACAATGAAAATGAAGTAGAACTTCCATGTGGCATCATGGTTCTTGTCTAAAGCAAAAAATTTCTTGTTAGATCTTCAAGAAGTGCCATTAGATGAGAGGAATGGGTTCACCTTTCTTAGAAATCATTCTAGGGGAAGTTCTAGAGGTAGACATGTATCACCACCATGATTCTTCTAAGCATCATGGGCATCATAAGGCATTAGAATTATGCCATATATAAGATTTGGAAGATTGACTACATTCATGAGATAGAGATCCATAGTTAAATGTAATGGCTTTATAATGAGTGTGAGTTCTTAATTATAGGTGTTATTTCCTCATGAGGTCACTGTGCCTATATAAATTAAACTCTTTTATTCTGTAAGGGTTGGATTTTAGATAATTATTTATTATGAGAGTAATCATTATAATAGTTAGTTATGGAATAAAATTAGAAGAATTTAACCTTTTTCATTTTATGACCTTAGCAGGTTCCCCTCATAGGTATTGAATATTGTATACTTTGCCCATTGAGGCCTTTTGTATATTATTCTCCACCTAATAATGAATATGATGTGGTGTTTTATGTCAAAATGAGTGGAAAGTTACTTTTATTTTTTATTTCCTCTCTCTACTTATATAATATTAGTTAATATTTATGTCATAGACTTTAATTCATGTATATTATCCTTTAATAGTCTATGATTTTTGAAAGGGATCAATCTATTTTATGCAATAGTAGTTAGATACTTTAAACTTTTGATGCATCACCTTAGTTATCTCTAATTTTAAGTTTTACTTATTTTTATTCCTTACCCTTTCTTTCAAAATAAATTTAAAGAGTTGACTTCTAAAACCCTTGAGGTTGCTTTATATATCACATTTGAGTCCCACATCTGTAAAGCTTCCCATACAAAATTGTTTGCCAAGGGTGAAAGTTTTAGTCATCAATAGTTTTCTTTTCTGGAAAAACCTGGTGAGACACAAAACCATGATTTCCTAATTATAATTAAAATTTTATGATTAATAAGCCTATTATAAGGTCATAAATAATGAAGAATTGAAGCTTGATATAACCACCTATGGTAGCCCAAACTCACCAAAGGACCACGGTGTCAACCAAGACATAACAACCACTACAAATGCTAATCCCAAAACCTCCAAGAAACTTTATAACATATAATATTGGTATCCCACTCATCCCTTTAGTATCCATATATACATGGGACCCCATTCTTATTATTTCCTTAAATACACTCCCTAAATTCTTAAGGGAAGACTTTAAAAGTATGGTGGAACATCTCCAAGATGTTTTAAATGTTTATACTATGAACTATGTCACATAGAAGAATGTGATCTTAAGGCTACTAGTCACCTCTTTCAAATGATGATCCCTTGATTGGTATCGATCTTTGATAAAAAAATCCATTGCCACTTGGGTTGACTTGGGTAATAGATTATTTGAAGGCTTCAATGAGAAAGTAGACCGATCATCTCTCCTATAGTAGCTGATTACTATTAAAAGATCCCTATAAGAGACTATTATTGATTTGAATACTAGGCTTGATAAAATTTGGTAGAGGGTCTTGATAGTAGATGGATCACCTATATGAATGGCCATTGTCTTCTACCTCAAAGCCTTCAATTCAAATATAACCATCATGATCCAATCTCTTGGAGGCTAGATGTTGTTAGATACCTATGACTTAACAATTAGATCAGAGAACAAATTGATATATATCAAGATTCTTGTCTCTCAACTATCATCTTAATATTCCCAAAAATATAAATACTACTACAAGAAGAAGTCTTGAGTACCTCAAAAGTTCCTCTTTCCATGTATGTATATCTCCCTGCTCAAACAAGTGCATCCTCCTCATCCTTGCTAGTTATGGAGATGAACAACATGAAGAGTATCTTGCAAAAATTATCTAATGAGATCATAAATCTCAAGAGGGAATAGGCTATGCCCCCAAAACCCCCTACTAGAATTATTAGAATATAAGGGTTTCATATCATCAAAATTCATATCAAGAAAGGTAAAGGCTAAATCATCAGGTGCCCAATCATGAAATGAGACTCAAAAATCAAATCATCTTGGTTCCTAATCCATTATAAACTATCTCACCAATTTCAAATATATAATTTTTCACCAACCAAAGCAAATTGGTAGATGATTCTAATTCATGGTACTTCCCATGTAATGATGTGCACATGCTTAGGAACTACCCAAGAGGCAACCTACAATATAAGGTCATTGAGCAACAAAGATAAGTGAATGCCCCTAACTCATCTCCTTTTGGATATAAATACTTGGTTGTTGAAAAAACTCTCTTAATGGCACATATGTAGTGAATTTCCTTGGAGAAAGAGGAGGAGATAGACTTAGAGAATGCACTTTTCTCTTGGGTAGAAGACAAACACGTAGTTTATGAAAGTGAGATCCCAATGTTGAAGGCCCCATGAGTCTAATCAAATTATTTCACTAGATACAAGAAGAGACTGATCAAGACCCATGAAGACTTCATGAGAGCTAAAGTATATTTTTAAACAGGCTTAGGACCCTAATCACCACCTTTTTCATATACAAAATGGGTAAAAATAACACAAAACAAGCTAAGGGATCTTAAGATCTGACTATAAGGGTCATAAAACATGGTATAAAAATTAAAGAAGGCTATAGTTAATGTTTTTATATGGGAAGTCTTATCTATTCTTGAATAGAAATCTTTTTTTAAAGAATCATTGGAAGACTAGGAGAAACCTACACATGTTATCCCAGCTATGAAACTGGTATGAGATAAAGGAAATGAAGCTAATAATAGTGCCCAACCTCAAGTGCCATATTTATTTTTAACCCTTAGTTATAGATAATAAATATAAAGCCTACCCCATTATATTTAACTCAAATTATGGGTAAGAATATATTACACAATTCCATGATTGATTATGGTACCAACACCATCATGATGCCCAAACAGATTACATATGCACTATAACTATAGTATGAACATTTGAATAAAGGGATGATATAATTAGATGGGAAGAAATTTTAGATCATAGGTATTATCGGGTATCTTCCCATAACATTGTATTCTTATCTAGATATCATGGTCACCCAATACATTATGGTGATAGACATCTTGACAGTATTTGGATTATGTCTATTGAAATATTTCATAGCTAAGATAGGAAGAAAATTATCTTTGGATTGGTCCCATTTGATCCTAAGAACTAAATATGGATTGAAGTTTAACGTCTTGTTTAAGTCACTACATCCCAAACACATAGGTGATGAGGCTATTGTAAATTTCAAAGAAAGACACAGTCATTTCTCTAATAAAGAGATGTATCATGTAGAAATGCTCAAAGAATAAAGGGTGGAAGGAAATAGGATCCCAAAGGAATAAATCCCCATCAAAAAATTTATTAGGAATGATCCTTTCATGAATTTTGATGCCACTAGTCTTGGGACCTATGTAATCCATGATGTAGATTAGGCCATCCCTAAGGTCATTAAAATAAGGAGGATCAAAGCAAAGAACCTGAAAGTGAGTTTGATTTTTGGACTTTTCATTTTGATGATACAAAATTTAAAAATAGCTCTAGGGAAAGCATCCATATAGTGTCTATGTTCCAAAAATTACCCTATGATCCTTCTAATTCAAATCACCTACATGAATAATGAAGCTAAATACAAAATGATAGTCCATGTCCTTAACCTCGTTGAGTGTATGGGCATAAAGTAGCTAAGAGTATTTGATGATTATGAATTAGTGGTGAGACAAGTGAGAGGGGTCATGACTATAAATAATGTTTGCATGAGATCATACCTCATCAAATATGAGACTTGGTTGAAACTTTCAAAGATTTCAACATTTAGATCATCTCTAAGACCATGAATGCTCAAGTAGATAGAATGGTAATGATTGACTCTCAATCTATTCTAGGGGCTGATTTGTTCACCAATGAACAAATAACATGAGTAATCATCAGACCCACCATTCTTGATAATGATTATAACTGGAAAGTGTTATAGATCTAGATTTTTATGTTTCTCCAAAAATCATGTGAATTTTTTAAGTAGTTAGAGATGAAGATTAAAAAAGCCTATGGGGATTAGATCACATAATATAAATCTAATAACATATCGAAGGGGCTGATCACCATAAATAACTTGTTTAATTTTGATGATACAAGGAATGACAAATGTAATTTTGTCATAGATAAAAGTGATTACTCTTAGCTTGATGTCTAAGAATAAAGGAAATTGAAAGTTGAGAAAGAGGTTTCCCAAAAAGACAAAGACAGACTGATGTCTTTTTGTAACAAACATAGAGTGATGCCCTAGACCTATGATGACCTAAAAGGATATGAGTATGAGGTAATCCATCATACCATTGACCTTGTCTAGGGATCCAAGCCTGTTTGGTAAAAGTAAAGGATAGTTATCCTAAAAATGGATTCCCTTATGGCTTGGGAACTAATAAAATTGATTGACTCAAGGATTATTTACGTAATCAATCATTTGACTTGGGTATCCAATCTATTTTCAATGAGAAAAAAGAATATGGAAATCAAGTTATGTATGGATTTTAGGGACTTAAACAAAACATCTCTAAAAGATCATTACCCATTCCTTCAATGGAATCGATACTCCAAATGGTATTAGGTGAAAATATATTTTATTTAATAAATGGATTCTTGAGATACAACCATATGTGGGTCAATGAAGAGGACCAACATATTATAACTTTCACCACAAAGTGGGGGACCTTCATGTATGCAAAGATGCCTTTTGGCCTCTCTAATATAGGGGATACCTTCTAATGAGACATGGACACATCTTTCCAAGTCTTAAATAATAAAATCATTCTTATTTATTTGGATGATATCATAATATTCTAAAAGAAAAAGGAAGATCATTTTGATCATTTAGAGAAGGATTTCAAAAAATGCTAAAAGTTTGGGGTATCTATCAACCCCAAAAAATGTGTCTTTGGCATATCATACATCATGTTATTAAGATACATAGTATCCAAAGAAGGCATCTATATGAATATTTATAGAGTAAATGCCATAAGGGATTTAGCATTGTGAGTCAATAAGAAGGGGGTCTAGTCTTTCTTCGAAAAGATCAATTTTGTCAACAGATTCATATCTGACTTCATAAGATTAGTAAGGATAATAACCTTGATGTTGAAGAAGGAGAAAGCCTTTAAATATAATTTAAAAGGGAGAACAACATTCAAAAATATTAAGGAAGTGATATTCACTACCTTTGTGCTAGTCAATCTTGACTTCTCTAAATATTTCATCATGTATGTCTATGGGAGCGAACATAGCATAGCATTTGTGCTAACTCAAAAGGTAGAAGAAGGGAAAAGTGATCAAATAATTTATTTATATTTAAATAATTTGTGTGGGTATGATATCAATTAAAATTTCATTAAAAAAAATCCTTCACCATCATCAAAGGTCTCAAAATATTTAGGCACATAGTGGTGGGGAGCAAGATAATGGTATACATGGTACATTCTAGCATCAGAGAGTATATAATAAAAGGATATATCACATAAAAATGGTATAATTAGATCACCTATATCATAGAAAATGATTTTTATTTCATGCCAACCAAAGTAATCTATGGAAGTGTAATTTATGAGTATCTAGCTCAATATGCAGGTGCCTCGATAGAAGAATAAGATGCATCAAAAATGGATTTAGTTAATCAATATGAAACTAAAAAATCTTGGGTTGATGATAGGACCCACATCAAGTAAATCAATTGATATCTAAGTGGTTTCCTTATGTATAAAATAAGATTCTATAGATTTTAGGGAACTAGATATATGTTAGTCTAAGGAGCCCTCTTCAAGAGGAAGTTTGATAGGGAGTTAATCCACTGCATGGATAGTCATCAAGCCAAAAATATTATATAGGATATAACATTTCACCCCTCTAGGTAGACATTTTTACACAAATAAAAATGTAACTAAAATCATCTGCACAATATATTACTATTTGACCATGTTCTTCGATTATCATTAGGCATTTAAAAAATGATAACAATGTTAATTCTTTGTAGGCAAGTAAAAAAATTAAACCATGTTGCTAAATCTAATTTTAATCAATGAACATTTCACTCCATGGGGATTTAATTTCATTAGGATGATCAATCCCATCTCTATTATAGGCCATAAATCGATACTTATGGCCATTGATTACTTCACAAGGTGGCCTGAGGTAGCCTTCACGAAGGAGGAAATTGAAAACATGATCCTCAACTTCCTAAAGGAATTAGTAGTATGTTTTGGTCCTCCCAAAACAATCATTTAAAAAATATAAAGGCCATCATTGGTTCCAAGATTTTATAATTTTCACTTCAAAATGGTATTTTATAAAAAATTCATCTAATTACTACTTGCAAGGAAATGGGCTAGCTGAATTGAAAAAAAAGAACTTGATTAAGCTAATCAAGGGATGGGCACATACCAGTAAAGGGAGTGGCATATACATCTCAAAATGGATCTATGAACTAACCAAATTAATCCCAATAAAATTTCAAATACATCCCTGTATGACCTAGTATATGGGAAGGAAGCGGTAATTCCCATAGAAATAAAAGTTTCTGCTTTACATCTTTTAAAATTTATTGTGATAGCAGAGAATGGAGTTAGGTTGGAAGAATTTCTTAGCCTCCAAGAAGTGAGGTAGTGATAAAGTGATGCTAAGGTCACCTGATAGTAAGTATTCAAGTGATGATTCGATAATAAATCATTAGACCCAATATTTAAGATAGGGGACTTGGTCTTGAAATATGACCAAAGGGCCACAAAGATAGGATAGCATGTGAATTTTGATTCCTTATGGAGGGGGAATTTTTACATCATGGGAAATTGATAAGGTAATGAAGTCAAGTTAAAGGATGAAGATGGAAATGCATTAGGGATTCTAGTTAATGGAATTGACATAAAACACTTCAACTAATATAATGGTTCTCCCTTATATGTAGCTATTTTCCTTTTTTGTATCATGTTTCCTATCTTTGTTATTATTTCCCTTCAAGAATAAGTTTCATTGGCATACATTTTTCATCCTATTTCTAAGTATCCATGACTTGGAATTTATAATTTTGAATCATCTAGTTGTAGATGGTTATCTACCCCACTCCCCTTGACATTAATGTTAGACACTCTCAATTTCACAATTCCCCATGAGGATTATCATAAAATATCTTTTGAGTTTCTCCTTAAGTATGTGTGCCATCATTAAGTGATGTCATATAAATATATGTCTCATAATCAAGCTAAACATTTTAACACCTAAGATTTTCAAAGATAAGTGAGCAAATAATTAAGAAATCAAGCAAAGCATCTTGAGAGAACTTTGAGCTAACAAAGTGCAAGAAAATTTAAAAAAAATGTAAGGATTGTGAGTGGAAATTCATATCCAATATTTTCTTCAAGGAAAGAGATAATTTTTTAATGAAAGTTATAAGATGGAACCTTCTACATCCTCATCTATTAGTAGAATGAATCTAAGGAAGTAGAGAACCTACAAGTCAGGTGGTCATGGAGACATCCCCCTATAGTATGTAGTAAGCAAATCATATGATTTTGCCTTCATAAAGCCAAGGCCCAAAATACCAAATGTCAAGAGTATCTCTAAGGGGAACTATAAGAACCTATTTATTATTTAAAATGTACCATAAGTGCCCTTAGTGTTTAAATAACACTTTTTATTTTAGAATTTAGAAGATTTAGAGCATGAGTTGTAGGTTTTGGCAATCTAGTTACCTGTGGTGAAATAGTAGTAGAGTAAGATAACTGTTCCACAATATTTATATAATTTAGTGGTTGGGAGACACCTTATCTCATTATTTGTGAATTTTTGTTGATACTTAGTGATTTATGTCCCATTTTTAAGCTACAGACTAATCTAAGTGGATATTTATAATGCAACTAAAACTAAAGTGATCTTGGTGTAAAAAAGAAGCAAAGAGAAGGGTAGAGTAGAAAAGAAGTGAGTGATTGCCAACTTTAGTCCTAAATATTATGATAAAGTATCAATGGAAAATGAATATGCATTTAAAAAATATATAATGAAACATATCCTAAGCTCAAATATCACTATATATCAGTCAAACTTCAAAGGAAAACATTTGATAATCATAAGTAAGAAGCAAGTCTACTTTAGGGATTTACCACTATATTCAAATAGAAACTGCACATCTGAATACAAAGCAATATAAAATGAAATAAAACCTAATATATTTTAACTAATCTATCATAGTCACAAATCAAAAACCCTATGATTAAAGAAAGTTATTCAAAATTTAAAGACACTATTCAAATTCAAGACCTCCACTAACAATTGAGAAAAAAGCTATATTAAAAAATTAACACATCAAAAATGGATAATCCTTGTAGAATTAATTTATCTTATTAATTTCTTCAAGTATAAAATTTTTTCTAAAAAAAAATCTCTATTTATAATGGTCATACATTCCTTTATAGGAAGACTAGGTAGTATACTAGTCAGTTACAAAATATAGGTGTTCAAAGATAGGGAAAATTTTGCTTACAAGTTATAAAAGACAAGTGATTTTCCAAATTGTATAAACCTAAAGGCAAATATTATAAAAAAATATCATATGCCTTTACAATGAGATATTCTAATTCAAAATTTTACATAACTTTTATAATATAGAATATGCTTAATTTGATGGTGGGCCCCTGTGATTGTCATTATTCGAGTATGCTCATGGATCTCTCATGTTGTTGATAAATTAAGTATAGGTCCACAATAGGATTCATGATTTGTTCTTCCTCTTGATCTAACAGGTCATCAAATTCTTTATCATTTCTATCCATGGCATCTTTGATACTCCTGACTTCATTTTTTTCCCCTACATTGAGTATCATGCCCAAGATTTTGTTATTTTCACCTCTAGATCTTCCTTTGCATTTTCCTCTAATTTCTTGGGTTACCAAAGTATCCCAATGCTTGAATACCTCATCACTAATGATCCCAAGGTTATTAGGTTGTGTAGGCTCTATAATCATAGTCCCAAGAAGTTATTCAATTCTTGTAATTAGTTATTTGTCTTCTTTTAGGATCCTTTCTATGCTATTATGCCATGCACTCAAACTCTAAACCGTTTCAATCATAATTCCAAAAATTGTACTCAAATGCCCCAAAAAAATGGTCTTAAAGTTTTTAATCTACTTCTTTGCCTAAATATTGAGGAATTGAGTTATTTTATCTTTAAAGACCTACCACTGGGTGACTAAGCTCTTGGATAGCTCACATTGCCATTCTAATGCACCTTGCCTTAATTTCATTGTCTTAAGTGACTCAAACATGTCATAAAATGACTTATCAAGCAACTTCATTATTGTATCTAGCACTGATAGAATTGCTTATTTTTTAAAGTTTTCTTTCTCCCTTTCCAAGTTTTAGATCCTTTGCTTCATACCTTGGACTCATATTTATCTTGTGTTGAATGGAATTTAATTAGATTTTATATATCTTCCTCATGAATTGTAGCCTCTCCAATCTACTAGCCACCCACTGGGGTTAATCTTAAAAAGGGTTCCCATTGACCAAATTTTGACCCTATAGATCAAAATTGGCCACCCCTATATGAAAATTTAGCCTTTAGATCTTTTAGGGGTAAATATCATGTCATAGAATGATCTCAAGTTTATTCAACATAATATAAATGCTATCAACTTTGATCAATTTTTTTCTAGGTCATTTTAATTTCTTTTAGTCATGATCAAAGGTTTGAGTATAGTTTAAATAACATTTCGAAAGTCTTAGATCTTACATATGAAATAGTTGCAGAGGAAGTTGATCATGTGAGTTTGTTTATCCTAGTTCAAATTTATTGTGTACTAAGTCTAAAGTTCTTTGTTGAAGCACAAGCAAAGTTTTTCATGTTTAAAGACTTGATTATAAAACATTTTTGGACTTAGTCATTTGATCTCGATAATTCACTTTGGGTTTATCTTGGTTTTCAACTTTGGGTTTCCATAACTATAAGACTTTAGGATTTCTTATTATGCAAATTTCATTCAGAGGAGGTGTTCCACTCAAAACCCAAGGCAAAAAGTGCAAGGTTTCTTTATTTTGACAAGAATTATTTCAATTTTTTTAATTCAAGTGTCATAAATTATTTTAGACATTTTTTTCAAAATAATTTCCATGAAGGACCTTTTTTGGGCCAAGGGACCATTTCAGAAAGCTGAAGGGGTCATTTTTATTTTTTTTAAAGTCACATAACATTTTTATTGAAAGGTATTGTTTAGAGAATGGTCCTTTTCAATTTCTATAAAGGGTACTTTTCTTGGAGAAATGGTCCTTTGCAAAGTTTTTGAAAGGTACCTATCTACAATGAAGTGGACCAAATGAAAAATCCAAAGGGAATTTTAAAGAGTTCTAGAGGGTATTTTCCCTTTGGGAAAGGCATAAACAGAACAATAAAAGTAATCATTTACAAAATATAAATGGCATCTCCTAGATCCAAAGGTAATTTTATATCAAAAAAAGACCTAAGGCGTAATTCCTTCAGATTTTTGTTCGAAGGAATTACTCAAGTCAAAAATCTTGAAGATCTTGTCCATGAAAAAATTATCCATAGAAATTGTTAAAAGCTGAAAATCTGAATGAATTCTCTTAGGATAAAATGTTGTAACAAATGGCTTTAAGGTTGATAAGTGTGAGAAAAAAGGGCCATAGGAAATAAAGTCCTAAATAAATTAGGTCCATGAGAAAAAGTGTTCTGAGGAAAATATCCCAAATGAATGAGAAGGGTGATGGCCCATAAACATCAATTTTAAACTATGAAAAATAGCCGTTGGTGTCAAAAGGCTTGGTGGTAACCTAAGGGTAAATGTGGAAGTAATAAATGGTAGGATATTTATCATCTAGTGTAGGAAAAATAAGCAAAGAATAAATGGGTCAATGGTTCAGGTCATTACTGGTAACTGATGAAATCAAAGAGCTTCCTTGAAATTGATAAACATAGGTGTCTAGAGGATGGCTAGCAGTTAGGAGGAACATTTGATAACTATCACAATGAATTCCATTTCCCTCAAATAGTGATATGTGTCAACCCTCCTATTTTCAATTGTAAATTTTCATGGATGGTCTTTGATGGAGGTAGTTTCTTATGCCTATTTTGAATGTTTTATGCCACTTTTCACCATTATTGTGACTTGTTATGGACAAGTAGACCTCCTAACATGGAATGACTCACCTCACCCCTCTTTCATATGAAATTGTAATTAATATTCTCAAGGTGACACATGTCTGAGTGACCTTTGGAATTACTTTGCTTGATTTCTCTCTCAAATCTATATATATGCATTCGTTCAGTGCTTTTCAAGAGCCTCCACTTGTTATTGGTAAAACTCTAGCTAGATTGTATTTGAATAAATATTACAAGTTATTTTTCCACTCACATGTTGTACTATTGAGTATTGGTTCAAATCCTATTGTTTTTATTTAGTGAGAGGTCATCTTTCCTAACATGTCATCTTTGGTTACATACCAAATGTATAGAAAGAGTGTTGTTTCAGGTCTTTGTTATTATTATTTTCTTAGTGTATAGATGTTTTAGAAGTGGTCTATGATTGTATTCATTTTTTAATCATACATTGTTCTCCTAAATTTTTAATGCCTTTCTTGAATGTAACATGTGAAATGCTGATGTGACAATGCATAAGGAGTTGTGAGTTTTGTGTGAGATAAACTTTATTAGTCTTTATGTAGAGTATTTTTAGTCAAAAAGGAGGAGATAAAAATTGGTGCATCACCTTTTTGGTTTCTTATTTGTTTTCCTTAACCATTTTCATACATGAATTGATAGGTTAGAGAGTGATTCAAAGAATTTCATCAAGGGAACTAGCCCTACTAGAGATTCATTTCAACAAAATTGTCACCCACAAAAAGAGAGATGTCTCCATTGTGCCACTTGGATGAGGAGAGCTGAGCATCTCCTCAAGGGTGAAAATACAAGAGACAATAGTTTTTAGCACACCTAGTGGGACTTATAACTCTTAGAAGATTGTTCAAGGTTAGTGTTGGTCTTGGCATAGTTGAAGATGAAAAAAACATCTACATTTAACCTAGAGACTCCATTGAAGAATTCAAGTCTTTCATTGATGATCAATCCTATTTTCCATGCCAAAGGTAATCACTAGGTCTATTACTAAAGGTGTACCTTCTTAATTTATGTAAATACTTTCATATTCCACTAAAAGGATTAGGTTTGTAAGCACTCACCCTTATAAAAGAGATTTTATGTTTAAAGATTATAATTTTGTGTTACATTCCATTCCTAACATCCATAGTGATCATTAAAAGATGGCTATAAGACAACCTTTTGTGCCCTTCACCTAGGCATCTCCCTTGCATCTTGCCCAATATGATCAAATTCCAAGAGCATCCCTCAAAAGCATCCCATATTTTAGTGGGGATGGTCCTATTACTACCATTGAGCACATTAGGAATATATATGTTTTTTAATATCCACAATATCACCAAATAAAATGTAGATATTAGGTTTTTGGCCTAGTCTTTTAGTGGAAACTTTTTGGATTGATATGGGACCCTACCTATAAATTCTTTTGGCTCATGGGATGAGTTGGAAGATCTATTGACTAATAGGTTTGGAGAAAAGAGTGATCACCAATCTCTATATGATAAATTTAACACAATTAAGTGTGCACCACATAAATTCATGTAGGACTTTAATACTAGGTTCCAAAAAACTTGGGATAGAATCCCAACTCTTGTGAGGCCAACCTCAAACTATGCATTTGTGTTCTACTTGAAAGCATTAAATAGTGACATTGCCATGATGATTCACTTTATGGGTGTAAAAACATTGCCTACTACCTATGAAATATCCATAAATTTTGATAATTGTCTTGTTCAAGTGGGAAAGATAGCTCCTAGACCTCTAATGCCATTATTCCTTGATTTTTATTCTCCTAGTCAAGGTGCATTGCCCACTTTATCCCCTTTGCGTAATCAAGAAAGGCCTACCATTTCTCCTTGAAATGAAATACATAAAGTTAGAATCTTTAGTAAAATTGTTACAAATGAGGTAGGTTCCCTCAAAATACAACAAGCTCAAGGTTATAGACCATATCAGACATATCATTAGTTTGGACAAATAAGCATACCTCCTTTCCAAAACAATACATAAGGATAAGGACAAATCACCCATGTAAAGCCTTATAAAAGATGTAATAATAATGTTCCCTCATCCTAAAAATCCATTGTCCCCACTCAAAAAAACTTGGTCCAAGAATAGCTCAATTGTCCATCTTTTGAACATGGTCAAGACCAAGTGACTTATGCAAATGAAATGCACAATCAAGGCATGGTAATTCAAGGCGACCAATCTTTCCAAGATTCAAATTTTTAAGGATCCATGAAATTTGGGGTGTAAAATTGATAACCTCATAAGGATTATACGCTCATAAATAATTTTTAGGGTGATTTTTGTGCCATTAATTACATGGGGAATACAAGCAATCAGAATACTAGTGTTGCTTCCAATACTAGGTCCAAAAGGAGGGATATTGAGGAGACTCAAGGGACCAATCAAGGACTTGTTTTTAACCCTACATCAGATAATATGGGAAGTGGGCCTGATTATTCTCCTAAAACACAAGCAAATCAAATATTTCAAAGCATGAATCCAACTTCTATGCCTCCATCTCCACAAGCTACATCACAAGGTTCTAGTTCTCCTAAAGAGTCTCCTAAGGTAAGTAATCCTTATATTAATTTTGTGTACTATATGAATAAGATAAAAATGAACATATCATTATGGGATTATATAACATTACCAAGTCAAAAATATATACTACAAAAGGAGTTATATGGATTGGGTAAACAAGCTGGCCCATCTAGAAATGATAATGTGGTTTTAGTCAATGGAACTCAATCTATAGATGGTCAAGTAAAGAAAGATGAGAAGACTCCTAATTTTTACCAATATATAATCATTGGTGATTTATTGTTTCATAATTGCTTCATATATAGTGGAGTAAGCACATTAGTTATTCCCAAATATATAACAGATATTCTAAGCCTCAAGTATGAACCAATGACTAAAAGAGTTTTCCAATTGGATGGATCACTAGCCAAGAATTTGGGGGTATTTAAAGGTTTGAATTTGATACTTCATGATTTTAATAATTTATAAATTATTCATGATTTGGTGATGGTATATTTACCTCTCTATTTTTCTCTTTTCTTGTCAAGAGACTTTACATCGAAGATAGGTGCATAGTTGGTAGCTAATTGGTCATACATGGTGTTTAGAACAAAATATAGAACTAAGGTGAAGATTGAGTCAAAACCTATTCATAGAGATAACTTGAAACCATAATAAACTAAGGTATAAAATGTTTAATATGATATCATTGATGAAGAAGAGCTTCACATTGACCAATCTCCATCATCTTCCCTTGAAGGAGTTTCTAATTTGTTCCTAGATGAGTGGGGAGATGAGAACTATAAACATGATCCTTATAAGTTTATTGAGTAATATGGTGTTTGGGTCTATTATATGCATGAAAAGTATTACTTCATACCTAATTTAGTGAATCTAAGTGAACAATTGAATGGTTTGTGGTAGCTCTTCTTTGATAGGTCTAGAATCAAGATTAAGGGAGGTGTTGGAACAATGTTGGTTTCACCTTCAAAATAAAGGTACTTTTAAAACTTTAGATTATAATTCTCATGTACTTGTAATGTATAAAAATATGTATCCCTTATTCATGGCCTTTAATGGTCTAGGAAAAGAAGGATTAGAGAGCTTCAAGTGTATGGGGATAGTGAACTTGTTGTGAATCAAGTTAGAGTGTAGAATTTAGTAAAAAATTCTTTGCTTAAGTCCTATAAGCATAGAGTTTGGGATCTTGTGGAAGATTTCAAAGCCTTAAACATAACTTCTATTTCAAGAGAACATAAGAAGCATGTTGATAGGTTGGCAGTAGTTGGAGCTTAGTTTGATGTTTCAAAAGGGATAAAAGAAGACAAGAACTAACCTCATCTAAAAGTGATTATAAGGCCCTCCATATCGGATAATGTCACTAATTGGTAGGTGTTTGATAGTGATCAGAAACTATCACTTTTCTAAAAGAAGAAGCTGAGTTTTCTTCCAATAATCAGTCTAAACTACAATAATAATTTGGAGGGTATATTGTGTAATTGAAGTCTAACAAACTCCCTAAAGGCCTAGTCACTCCTGAGAGCATATTCAATGATGATGACTAGAAGAAGAAAGAGAAGGTAATCATATCTACCTAGAAGGAAAAATATGAGAAGGTTTATATATTAAAAGATAAACTGATTTCACTTGGGAAGGTATGTAATAACAAAGAGAAGCATACTTTCATTGAGTTATGCAAATAATTTTTGGATGTCTTTGCATGGTAGTATAGTGATTTAAAAGGTTTTGATCTAAATATAGCTCAAAATAATATAGATTTAGATGAGAATGATAATCATATTAATCAAAGTCAAAGGAAAATAAATCCCAAGATTGAGCCTCTCATGAGGAAAGAACTCACTAGACTGATTGAGTCCAAAATCATCTTTCCCATTAAGAATTCATCTTGGCTGGCAAACCTAGTTCCTGTAAGGAAAAATAATGGAGAGATAAGATTATTTGTTGATTTTAGGGACTTTAATAGAGTGTCTTTGAAGGATCATTACCCACTCCCTTCCATGGAACAAATCTTGTAAGTTTTGACTGGTAGTAAAAGGTTTTTTCTCCTTGATGGGTATTATGGGTATAATCAAAATCTAGTCAAGGAAAGTGACCAACATAAGACAGCCTTTACTACTAAATGGAGTAAATATGATTATAGGAAAATGAATTTTGGTTTGTCTAAATATTGAGATAATTTTCAACATGTAATGGATATGGCTTTTCAAGGATTAATCAATGACATTGTATTGTTATATCTTGATGATGTGACAATTTTCTCTAAAGAAGCAAAAGATCATTTGAAGCACCTAATGCAAATTTTCGAGAGGTGTAGAGAGTTTGGGATCTCTCTAAACCAAAAGAAGTGTGTCTTTGTTATCCATCAAGGAAAACTACTAAGACATATTATTTCCAATAAATGCTTGTCCATTGATCTAAAAAGGGTGAATGCCATCTTGGCATTGTCTTTGCCTAAACATAAGAAGGGCTAACAAAGTTTCTTTGGTAAGATCAATTTAATTAGGAGGTTTATTCCTAACTTTGCTAATTTGGTCAAACCTCTAACATCTATTCTAAGGAAGTATGAGATATTCACTTAGACAAGAAGGAGGAAAGAAATTATTGAAGAGATCAAGCAAGCCATTGCCCAAGATCCTACTCTTGCAAGTCCAAACTTCTCTAAGGACTTCAATTTATACACTTTTGGGAATGAAGAAGTGATTTATACCATGCTTACCTAAGCAAATGATGAGAATTTGGAACAACTTATTACCTTTTTTAGGTAAGGTTTAGAAGGCTATGAAACAAGATACACATATGTTGAGAAATAAGTGTTTTTAGTCATAAGGAGTTTAAAGAAGTTTAGGCATATTTTGTATAATAACAAGATTCACATTTTTGTTCTTGATCTTAGTTTGAAATAATTTATGTTGATCATATACTTGAATGAAAAGAGGGCAAGATGGATCACAAGGGTGATGTATTATGATGTGGAGATCAAAACTACCAAGTTAGTGAAAGGAAAAGGACTGTGTGATCATCTTGCTTCAGACTTGAAAGAGAAAAATAAGTTGTTTTGGTTATTCATGATGACCCTCTGATAGCTGCACATTCATCTATGAGAAGTTAGACATAAGACATGATCCATTTCCTTCAAACTGGTGAGTTTCTATAAGGTCTTGATAGGTCCAAGAGAAGGTACTTTAGGCTATAATCCATTCTTTATGTACTTATTAATGGAGTGCTATTTAGAAAGGACTTTTCAAGTGTCATTTTGAGGTGTATTGATTTTGATCAAATTGACAAAGTATTATTTGAATTCTATGATGGACCAGCTAGTGGTCACTTTGCTCCAAGAACCACATCTATTAATATTATGAGGGTTGGTTACTTTTGGCCTAACTTGTTTAAGGACACTCAAACTTGGGTAAGGAAATGTCAAAAGTGTGATCTTTTTGATGGAAAAAAAATGATAGCTACCTTACCTCTCCATCCAATCCAGGTTGAGCAACCCTTCATGTAATAGGATTTGGATTTCATAGTCCTAATCAATCCACCTTCTAGTGTTGGTCATAAGTGGGTGTTGATAGCCACTGATTATTTTATGAGATGGGTGGAGGATGTATCTCTTAAGGAGGAAAATGAAAACTCAATCCTAGACTTCTATAAAGGTATAGTAATAATATTTTTAGCCCCTTTAATAATAATCTTATATAATGCATTATATTTTCTAGGAGCAAGGACAAGTGAATGGGCTTTAAAGCATGGTATCTATCTTAGCACCTCCTCCAACTACTATCCCCAAGGGAATAGACTAGCTGAGTCCGAAAATAAAAAATTAATCAGGATCATTAAGAAGACAATGGAGGAAAATCAAAGAACCTGGCATAACAAGCTAAAGATAGCCCTTTGTACTAATAAGATTGCACCAAAGAGAGAAATTGGAAACTCACCCTATACATTTGTTTATGGAAGGGAATATAGATTTCCTATCTCACTTGATTTACCAACTTTAGATATTATCTATTATCTATAATTGATGGAGAATGAAAGTATGGAAGTTAGGCTATGTGAGTTGATGGAGCTTGAAGGGACAAGAGATCAAGTTATGCACACCATGACTACTCACCAACAACAAACAAACAAAATTTTTGATAATAAATCCATGATAAGGAGCTTCAAGGAAGGAGATATCATTTTAAAATGGGATGAAGATAGGGTCAAGTTGTGAAGACACACAAAGTTTGATGCTTTGTGGAGTGGCCCATATGTGATCACACAATGCAAACAACACAATGCCTTCAAACTCTCAAAGTTGGATGGAAAGAAGCTTCATATCCCATTTAATGGGATATATATAAAGCATTGCTACTAAGGTTCTCATCTTCCCTTGTACATGGTTCTTTCTTTCCTTGTGTTCCCTAAGTGCTTATGCACATGTGTGAGTTAATTTGCTTTATGTCTTTTTTTTGTTATGTGTTGTATCTCATGGTGTGATTTTCCATTTTAGTTCAGTGTGTTATTTAAGGTCATTTTGTGTGTCCTTAGATGACTCCATGCCTAATGGACTATTTAGGCTACCAGTCTGGTCAGTATAACAGGCATACTACCCCTATGAGTCACCATTTTGTTGACTAATTTTTGATCCTATAGGTTAAAATTGGGCACCCCTATATGATAATTTGGCATTTAGATCTTTTACAAGTAAATATTATGTCATAGAATGATCTCAAGTTTATTAAATGTAATATGAGTGCTATTAGCTTTGATTAGTTTGTTATCTAGGTCATTTTACTTTCTTTGAGTCATGCTAACAAGTCTGAGCAAAGTTTAAAGAACATTTTCAAAGTGCCAGATCTTGCACATTCAATAGTTGCAAAGGAAGCTGATCATGTGGGTTTGTTTATCTTGGTTCAAAGTTCCTATATACCAAGTATGAGGTCCTTAACCAAAGCACAAGCAAATTTGTTCATGTTCAAAGACTTGCTTCAAAAACATTTCTAGACTTAGTCATTCAAGATGGGTCATTCACTTTGGGTTTATCTTGGTTTTCAACTTGGGGTTCCCATAAGTACAAGACTTTGGGTTTCCTTATTATGAAAATTTCATTTAGAGGAGGTGTTCCAATCAAACCCCATGGAAAAAAGTGCAAGGTTTCTTTCTTTTGACAAGAATTATATCATGTTTTTTTGTTCAAGTGTTAGAAATTGTTTCAGATATTTTATCCAAAATAATTTCCCTGAAGGACCTTTTTTGGGCTAAGGGGCCATTTTAGAATGCTAAAGGGGTCATTTATTTATTTTCTAAAAGACACTTAACATTTTTCCTAGAAGGTATTTTTTTGAAGAATGGTCCTTTTCAATTTCTTTGAAAGGTACTTTTCTCAGAGAAATGGTCCTTTACAAAGTTTCCAAAAGGTACTTATCTACAACGAAGTGGACCAAATGGAAAGGTCAAAGGGCATTTTCAAGAGTTCTAGAGGGTATTTTCATTTTAGGAAAGGAATAAATAGAAAAATTGAAGAGATCATTTATAAAATATAAAGGGCATCTCCCAGAGCTAAAGGTATTTTTATAAAAAAAAATACCTAATGCATAATTCCTTTGGATTTTTGTCTAAAGGAATTAATCAAGTGAAAAGTCCCAAAGACCTTGTCCATGAAAAAATTGTCCATGGAAATTGTTAAAAGTAGAAAATCCAAATGAATTCTCTTAGGAAAAAATGCTGAAATAAATGGCTGAAAGGTTGATAAGTCAAGAAAAAAGGCCCAAAGCAAATAAAGTCCTAATGAAATTAGGTCCATGAGAAAAATTGTTTATGGAAAAGATCCCAAATGAATGAGAAGGGTGATGGCCCACAAACATCAATTTAAAACTATGAAAAATAGTCATTGGTGTCAAAAGGCTTGGCAAGAACCTGAAGGAAAACATGGAAGTATCAAATGGTAGGATCCTAAGCATCTAGTGTAGACAAAACAAGCAAAGAATAGACAGGTCGATGGTTTAGGTCATTGTTGGGAATCAACCAAATCAAAGATCTTCCATGAAATCAACAAACATAGGTGTCTAGAGGATGGCTAGCAATTGGGAGGAACATTTCCTAACTATCATAATGAGTTCCATTTCCCTCAAATAGTATTATGTGTCGACTCTCCTATTTTTAGTTTTAAATGTTCATAGATGGTCTTTGATGAAGGTAGTTTCCTATGACAATTATAAAGGTTTTATGCCACTTTTCACCATTCTTATGACTTGTTTTAGATAAGTAGACCTCCTGACATGGCATGACTTACCTCACACCTCTTTCACATGAAATTGTACCTAATATTCTCAAGGCAATACATGTTTGAGTGAACTTTATACCTCTTTTGCTTGATTTCTTTCAAAGATATACATATATATGCATTATTTTAGGAGGCTCTATTGATTATTAGGAAAACTATGTATAGATTTTACTTGAAAGACTCTTGAAGAAATAATACAAGTTATTTTTCCACTCACATGGTGTACTATTGAGTATTGGTTCAAATCTTATTGTTCTTATTTAGTGACAGGTCATCTTTCCTAACATGTCATCTTCGATTACCTACCAAATGTGCAAAAAGAGTGTTGTTACAAGTCCTTATTAGTATTCTTTTCTTAGTGTATAGATGTTTTAGATATGGTCTATGACTATATTCCTTCTTGGAATCATCTATTGCTCTCATAAATTTTGAATGCCTTCTTGAATCTAACATGTGAAATACTGGTGTGACAATGCATAAGGAGTTGTGAGTTTTGTGTGAGAGAAACTTTGTTGGTCCTTAAGTAGCATATTTTCAATCAAATAGGAGGAGATAAACATTATTGCATCACCTTTTTGGTTTCTTTGTTATTTTCCTTAACCCTTTTCATACACAAATTGATAGGTTAGGGATTGTTTCAAAAAATTGCATCAAGGGAACTATCTCTACTAGAGATTCATCTCAAGGAAATTATCACCCATAGTAAGAGAGATGTCTCCATTATGCCGCTTGGATGAGGGGAGCCAACATTTCCTTAAGGGTATGAATCTAAGTGACAATAATTCCACCTTCTGAAAGGTGAATTATTTTATCCCAACCATAGTTGTCTTGGTTGTTATTCTTTCCAACCTAGTTGTCTCAGGGTTGAAGTGGATAGTAGTGACTATTTCTTTAAATTGGGGAGGTTTTGGGACCTCCACACTTAAGCTAGTAGATGATCCTAGAGCATCTATCTTCTTGCCCTATGGACCTTCAATGACCACAATTCTTCTTTCTTCTTTCTCCATTATAACCCTTATCCAAGGCTTCATATCATCTTGTATTCCCACATCAATGACCCTTGTCATGGCCCAATAATGAGAAAGAGATGGGATCATTTACAATTTCCCATAGATAAACTAGTCAGGAATGGCTAGTGCATGGATTGGGAACTTGTCACTAAATAGATTTACTTCACTAATGGGATGAGTTAGAGTGAATCTTGGTTTCTTCTTTGGTCCCATAGGGACAAGTGCCAGTTATGTTTTTCTCTTCTCATGGGATACTATCAAGACCAGCTCTTTTCCTATGTCTTCCTTGGGTTCCTCCTCCCTATAAGAGTCATAAGATTCTATAAGCTCCTTGAGGGCACCCTCAAGTGTCTTTTGGTTCTGAGGATATCATGTCAATGTACTAGATTGGAGAAGGTGGCCTCTATTACATGGTTGAAGGCAATGACCCTTCTCTAGGTCTTTCTTCTAATCTTATCTCTCTAGCTTTCTCCTTTCCTTTGCCTTGTGTTAGTAATTTGACCTATCAAGGCCAAATTACTACTCCTATCATACAAAACTTTCCTAAAACTAAGCATAGCCTTTTAAATTTGGGTAAACCAAGAAATTATGGCCTAAAAAGAACTAATTTTAGTAAAAAAAGTCTAAAATAGATTGTAAATAGATCATTATCATTTCAAAAGAGCATTTTCAAGTTGAAATATGCAAATACTCCATGCATAGGGGGTCAATTTTGAAGGAAATTGAGGATTCTGAGAGCTCCAAGTGGTTTCAAAAACCTAAAATTTTATATACATGGTCATCATGACTTGAGGAAAATTTTAAAAAAATTTCATGGCCATTGGATGAGTGTAGGTAATCATTGTTTTTTAACAGTCCCCAACATGTTCGTTGGAGATCACCATTGGAGCAGGTATTATTTTGGAGTGCTATAGAGGTTTATAAATCTAATTAAAAGTATGAAAATAATGGGATGATTTTTTTACATCATAATAATACCTTTAAAGGGTGTAAAAACTCTAACTTTTAAGAAAACTATGCTCATATAGTTTTTTACAAGAAAACAAACATAAAGGCGAAAAAAGGGTTTTTTTTTAACTTTTGAAGAAAAATGTGCTTTCAAAGTGTTTTGATAGCATGGTATAGACATAATGATGATGTTTTTTGGCATTAATAATAATTTGAAGAGTTATTTTCATTTTGGTGAAATTTTCATTTTTTTTGTTTTAGACACCCTTCCTAGCCTCTTATTCAAATGCTCATATATTTCACCACGTGTGGAGTTTGGATGAAAAATATTAGCATTTTTTATAAATAATATTTAATTATAATTAATGAAAAAATTATACCATTTTAGTGGTTCTAATTTTTGAAAAATCATTAAGAGTGGAGGCAGCTTAGAATATAGTCAAAACCCCAAAGGCAAATTTCTCCACGTGGTAATTTTTTATATATTTTGAATGGAAAACAAATATTTTTAGTGATATTTGGGGGGGGGAGGGTAAATTTTATACACATAAATGGGTTTTATTTAAGATTTGGAGGTCTGTACTTCAAGAACCATCATTTTGAAAATTTAGCTTCAAAGCCTGCCTAAACCCTCAAAAAACTAGTTTTATAAAAAGTGGATTATATTTATATTAAATAATCTTGGATAAAACTAAAAAAAATTTAAATTTTAATTAAAATCATATAGGATTCCATAAAGGTCAATTTTATGCATGGAGATGTATGGATGATGGAAGAAATCATGTTTTTAATGGAAAAAACATGTAAAATGAAGTACGACACTTTAATGAAATATAATCAATTGATATAAAATCATAAGAATTTTTATTCATCCTAAAATTTTATTTTGGTCAGAAATAATCTCAAAATCATCCTAACAAGCTCAATCAAAATGGCCAATCTATAGGAAAATGGCTCAAAATAGGCCTAGTCAACCCTCTTGACTGAATGACGAGTGTTTTCTCATCAAAATAAAATATTTTGGTGATGAATAAATGTTTTTCAGGTGAAATTTTTAATTTTTTCAGGTTTCATGTCTTATTATTTCATTTTTAATGGATTCCAAATGCAAGAAGATAGGATATTAGGCCTAATTGGCCTAATAGGCTTAATTGGTCAATCAAGTAGTTAAGGAATAGCGTTGAAAATATATCAAATGAATTAATTTTGGAGTTACCATATGGAATATATATTTTTTAAGTGGATTCATAATTCTCAAGACAATCCACAAGTTTTAATTCATGCAATTTGAGCTCAAGTTGAGTTAACTAGTTCTTAAGGGTCAAATCTCTTTAGTTGACTAGTTTCATGCATCTCCCATGCTTTTCATGCAAGATAAAGACTTTAAAGAATTTAAAATCACTTTAAATATGGAGTTATATTCAAATTTATTGTGTTATTTTCATGCAAGTAAGGTTGACAAGTCAACATGAGCCCACCATTTCTCAATTCTATGCCAAAAATGAAGAACATGCAATTTTTGAAGAATTGGAAGATTTTAAAGCTTTTATTTAATATTATAAAAGGATTTTAGTTTTATTTTAACTCAAATAAGAATAATATTTATATTTTTCATGTGAATTTTGATTTATTTAAGGTTTTATACTTATATATTGGCTTTTGGAAGCTAATTTTCAAAAGTTGTTGAAGGCAGAGAAGAAATTGTAATTGACATCATTTATTAAATAAAGAAGATTTTTGCATGTGTTTTTTTTGGATCAGAATAGAGTGTATTTTTTATTGTGTAACAGCATAAAATTTGTATATAATTTCTCTATTTTTAGGTCCTTTCCACATCTACTATTAAAATATCACCCTCTACAAGTCATTTGAAGAGATAGGAATAGAATTTTGCAATCTAAAATCCTCTCAATCCTTCATTTAAAATACTAATGTTTAGGGGCAATTTGAAGACTTCCTATTGATTTATATGTGTGCATTAATTTCAATAGATTTAAAATAATACCAATAATTTAGGTGCATCACCCCATTTAGACAAGACATTTCATTTTATTTTTTTTATTTGTTTTCATCCCAAAAAATCAAAATAGTTTAGTTTTTAGAGATAAATCTTAAGGGAACTAGCCCTCTGTAGAGGTTCTTCTCAATACAGATTCACCCACACTCTAATAATTTACAATTATATCAACTAGAGAGAGGGTGTGTTTTAAACGTATTAAAATATGGTGAAATCTAGAGTGATAATAGTTTTTGGCCTGCCTGGTGGGACCGATTGAGATGCTATTATTTATAGAAGATAAAGATGAAACAAGTGCAACATATTAAAAACTTTCATATGAGTCCATCAAAAGGTTATAAATGTGTGGTCAATATGTTTCAAATGGTAATATTACAAATTAATTTCATGTCCTTTTAGTTTATCATGATGAAGAGGCCTTTTGGGATGACTTAGAGAGTTTTTATGCAAAATTTGATGTTCTTTCTCCACCCCAAGTGGAGATTGATGAATATCTTGTAAAGAGTATTGTTGCAGCTCTTCATTAGGAAGAAATTAAAAACATATTAAAATTATTTTTGGATGATTTTTAAGAATCTAAAGACTTTGACAAAGTACCACTTCAAATGGAGTCAAATAAAGACATCAATCTAGGTATACTAGCTTAATTGTCAATACAATCATTGAACGAGAATGTGTCAAATCATGATCAACCTATGAAAGAGGTAGAGATAGCATTTTTGATGCAACAAAGAAGAATATGAGAGGAGCATGATTGGATCTTAGATCCATATATTTAATAAATACACCTAAGAATGGAAGTTGGAGGCCTTGTTGCATCATCCAGAACATAAGAACATATAAGTGATCCCATTTGTAGAACAAAGCTAGCAAAAGGAAACAAATATGTTTCAAATTTCTATAGTGCATCAAATAACTTGCCATTTGATCTAGGAGGACTAGAAAGGTGGAGGTCAGTTTGTACATAATATACTTATTTTTTTTATTTCCTCTAAGTACATATCTATGTATGATTTCATTATTTGTTTCTTCCCTTTCTGTGTTGTTGTCCATTCCTCTAAGTGCACATGTTTGTTTTTATTTGTGTCAGTTGTCTTGCTTATGTCTTTGACCACAAAAGATCTTCCAATATTAAATTTATATTAAAGTCTATCATTGTTATATTCTTTGAGTTATTTGAATATCAGGCTGGTCAACCCTTGAAAGCCACCATAATTGTTAGTAATTTGACCTATCAAGGCTAAATTACTACTCGTATCATACAAAACTTTCCTAAAAGTGGTCATATACTGTTAAAGTTTGTCAAACCAAGGAATTGTGGCCTAAAAATCACTAAATAGTAAAAAATACATTTAAAATGGATTGTAAATGGGTCATTATTATTTCAAAATAACATTGTCAAGTTCAAATATGCAAATAGTCCATGCACAAGGGGTCAATTTTGAAAGAAATTCAGGATTCTAAGAGCTTCAAGTGGTTTCAAAACCTCAAATTTTTTAATCATGGTAATAATTACTTGAGGAACATTTTTAGAAATATTAATGGCCATTGGATAATTGGAGATACTTATTGTTTTGTAATAGTCCTCAGCATGTCCATTAGAGATCACCATTAGAGCAAGGCATTGTTCTAGAGTGCTACAGAGGTTTTTAAGTACAAGAAAAAGTATGAAAACCATGTTAAGGTGTTTTTATATCATAATAATAACTTTAAATAGTGTAAAAACTCTAAATTTTAAGTAAATCATGCTCATACAAGCTTTTACAAGCAAATAGGCATAAAGGCCAAAAAGGGTTTTTTTTGAATTTTCAAGAAACATTTTCTTTCAAAGTGTTTTTATAGAATGTTATAGACCCCATGATGATTTTTTCATTAATTTGGAATAATTTGAAGATATATTTTCATTTTTTAGTTTTGGATACCCTTCCTAGCATCATGTTCAGATGCTCATCTCTTTCACCATGTGTGGAGTTTGGATTAAAAATATTAGTATGTTTTGATTAATCCTATTTACTTATAATTCATTAAAAATTGAGATAATTTTAGTGGTTTTGATTTATGAACAATCATTAAGAGTGTAGGTAGCTCAAAATGTAGTCCAAACCCCACAAGTAGATTTCTTCACATGGTAGCTTTTTATATATTTTGAACGGGAACCCAATATTTTTACGAATGTCTGGGGGATTCATTTTTATACACATAAATTGAAAAATTTTGGGATTTTGAGATCTGTACTTCATGAACCATCATTTTTAAAATTTAGCTTCAAAGCCCACCTAAACCCTCAAAAAACTAGTTTTACAAAAAGTTGATTATATTGATAAAAAATCATCATAGATCAACCTTAAAACTTTTAAAATTTAAATTAAAATCATAGATTATTTAATAAATATTAATGTTATGTATGGATATGTATGGATGAGGGAAGAAATCATATTTTTTATGGAAAAAAATGTAAAATGAAGTACAGGACACTTTAATGAAATATAATAAATGGATATAAAATCCTAAGAATTTTTATTCATATTAAAATTTTATTTTGGTTGGAAATAATCTCAAAATTGTCCCAAAAATCTCAATTAAAACAACTAGTTTGTAGGAAAATGGAGCAAAATAGGCCTAGTCAACCCTATTGACTAAATAATGAGTGTTTTCTCATCAAAATAAAATATTTTGGTGATGAATAGTTATTTTTCAAGTTAATTTTTTTTTTCAAGTTTCATGTCTTATTATTTTAGGTTTAATGGATTCCAAATGCAAGAAGATAGACTATCAGGCCTAATTAGCCTAATAAGCTTAATTGGTCAATCAAGTAGGTAAATAATGATGTTGAAAATATATAAAATGAATTAATTTTAAATTTACCACATGGAATATATGTTTTTTAAGTGGATATATCAATCTCAATTCAATCCATAAGTTTTGATTCATGCAAGTTGAGCTTAAGTTGAGTTAACTAGTCCTTAAGGGTCAAATCTCTTTGTTTGACTAGTTTGACTAGTTTCATGCATCTCCCATGCTTTTCATAGAAGATAAAGACTTTAAAGAACTGAAAATCACTTTAAATATGAATTTATCTTCTAATTTATGACATTATTTTCATTAAATTAAGGTTGATAAGTCGACATGGTCCCACCACTTCTTAATTCTAAGCCAAAAATGAAGAACATGCAATTTTTAAAGAATTAAAATATTTTAAAGCCTTTATTTAATATTATAAAAGGATTTTAGTATTATTTTAACTAAAATAATACTAATAATTATATTTTCCATGTTATTTTGTATTTATTTAATGTTTTAGACTTATATATTGGATTTTGGAAGCCAATTTTCAAAAGTTGTTGAAAGCAGAGAAGAAATTGTAATTGACACCATTTATCAAATAAAGAAGATTTTTTGCATATGTTTTTTTTGGATCAGAATAAAGTGTATTTTTTATTATTTAACATCATACAAGTGTCATATAATTTCCCCCTTTTTAATTCCTTTCCACACCTATTGTGAAAATCTCACCCTCTACAGGTCATTTGAAGAGAGGAATATAATTTTGCAATCCAAAATCCTCTCAAACCTTCATCTAAAAGAAAAATATTTAGTGGAAATTTGAAGACTTATATGTGTGCCTTAATTTCAATATATTTCAAATAATACCAATCATTTAGGTGGATCACCCCATTTAGATATGATTTCCCATTTTAGTTTTTTTTCTCCCTTTTCATCCCCAAAAATCAAAATAGTTTAGTTTTTAGAGATAAATCTTAAGGTAACTATCCCTCTCTGGAGGTTATTATAAATACAGAGTCACCCATAATCTAAAAATTTCCAATTATATCAACTGGAGTGAGGGTTTTTTCTACACATCTTCAAATAGGGTGCACTCCAAAGTGATAACACCTTGATCACCCAAAATTTGCTCGACCTACTATTAGGGTTGTGGCTGCTCTATCTGAAGTGGCTCATGGGTTATTCTAGATAGCGTAGGTAGTAAATGGTATTTTAAAGGGTGCATTTTCCATGTTTATCTAGAGGGCTTATTTTACCTAACTAATCTATGATCAAACTCAATGTTATGGCCTTAGATCCTAGCCAATACCTCTTCATAGTTCTTAGCCCTGATATATATGGTGACATGGACACTAAGTTGCTATGAATATTCTAGATTTCATAACTTATTGTCTCTTATATGGTCACCAACTACATTATTTTAATCCCATATTTATATTTCATCTATTTGGAAGCCAAATGAATCCCTATGTGTGGACATAACTTCTACATGTTTTTAGTCCTTTATTATGGTTTTCCTAATATTCAAGGGGAAGGAGTGGAGTAGGCCTTTATTTTTCTCTTTAAAATTCTTATCAATGTGATGGATGAGTTTGTAATCAATTTATTTATTTTCAAGCTTATTTTTAACATATACTGGTAGTTCATAAGGTTGAGTCATGATTCCTTCTATCTTGATGACTATGAAATCAGGATAATACCATACATCCCCTATCATTTCAACATATCTCTTGATGAGGGGGTGGATCCTAGGCATGAGAACACCTGTGATGGTATCCACTATAGCAGGGTAAATGCAGTCACAAGTAAACTACATGTAACTCCTATGCTTAAAGATGTGCATCCTCGAATAGTAGTGTGAAATGGTTATCCTACCCTCCATGGACCGATTCCTAATTCTAGGGAAGGTGATTGAAGTAAGAAAGGTGTCAAGTAGGTATGACATCATGTAGGTTTATTGAAAGGTCTTTATTTTGATGATGATGAATTGCTTAACAAGGAAGATACTTATCAAATATCTAATTAGAGGGGTATGTTTTTCCTCCACCAGGAAATGCACATATGAAACCCAAAACTTATTTACGTAAGTGGTCAAAGGGGCACCATAAACTCTATTCAATAAGGTCATAACTACCCTAATTCCTTCTCTAAATTATAGGATAGGTATTTTTCCATCAAGTATTCTAAATATGTGAGATCTTTAGTAGAGTTAGGGTCTCAAGATAGAGTCCAAGTCGAGGTTATTGGTCAATTAACTCATTTTGGGAAGGTATACATGGGAAAGGGGGAGATTATATTACTTTTCAAAAGAAATAGGGGAAGTGTATGCTACCCTTTTTGAGCTATCTTCTCTAATGATCCACTCACCATCTATCCTACAATCAACAAATATATGTGTAAGGATGTCAATATAATGCAATACATCTAGTTTCATCATGGCATGAATAAGGCCTACCATTTAGATTAAAACCAAGTCATCATGTCATCAGTTTGTGCTGACATTTCTTTACTCCTCCTTTGAGATGGGTTAGAACTCTTCTATCATAAATAAGAGCTCAAACCAATTCCTAATGCCCTAGCTATTTAGTGTTATAACATCCAATTCTATATCCTTTAATATGTATCCTTCAGTGTCTATTGTAAAATGAAACTCAAACTCTTTCTTTAATTACTACCTATTAGCTACCATGGTCTATATTTCTTCCTAATTTTTCATGCTAGACTGCAAATGATCTTTGTGAAATCCCTCTCATGCTCAGAAACATTGTTAAGTTATCCTTTAATTAAATTATAGAAAATTGAACTAGTTTGGGTCATTTTTATTTAGGATTTAGGGTTTTGGAGATTTAATGGTAGAAGATATCTAGGCTTTGAGTTATACATGTTCTGTATTTGATTTGGATGTTTGCCTTTATATCTTTGCATTTTTGAGCCCATGAGATCTTGAATTTTTTCCTTTTTTTCTTGCATGGAACTTATGTGGTACTGGTATTGACCTTTTGTGGCATTTCTAATGAATTTAATTTGAACACTAGCCATTAGTATTTAAAAAATACCTCCTTCATTTCACACAATAGGATCAAAATCCTAGATTAACATGAGTCATTGATTATAATATGGCCCCTTGTATCTTGATTGGGTCTCTCTATTGTAAACTCTAAGATTGTGATACTTGGCATTTTACATGTCTTTTCTATGGTCCAAATATTTTGGTAAGTCATTCATCGATTGAGTATCAGCCATGTGGCAAGCTTACAGGCCTTTGAAAATTCATTGGTTCCCTCACACCATTGGATCAAATCCAACAATGGGACATGAACCATTGATCTATAAATAATTCTTGAATGTTAAGTTAGTTTATTATTAGAGTCATGATTTAGGCTTAAGTTCATTAGGCTAAGGTTTGTTTCATGTTATTTAATCATTAAAAAAACCTTAGGCTAAAGAACATATGCCTATGTTTCCCAATTTATAATGAAGGGGCAAGGATCTAAATAGTTTAGGCCACCACATATAAATATCTTTGGTTATCTTACACTTTGTGTGATAAGGTCTTCGCCTTTCAACATAAGACTTAATATAAGCTCATAGTTTAAGGTTCATGAATAAATTCCATGAGGAACCTTCTATATGGATTTAGACTAAACACTTAGATTCAAGACCATTTCCATATTTTACAGGCTGAAGACTCCCATTATTGAACATATTTGAGCATTTCCTTGAGATTAAGAAGTGACTTCTGAGTCAAAATATTATTTTGGGATGCCATTTGAACATTAATTAAGATATTTCATTAGATTAAAATTAGTGATCTCACAGGCATCAAATACACCCTCACAGGTGTTAATTGATGATCACAAGGATGTCAAGTTTAAAGCAGTGTAGTTTTAATATTGTTAGGCTTAAAGTTGATGATCACATGGGTGTCAAGTTCATATTTTTGGATGTTTGGATGATGGTCACATGAACATCAATTTTAAGTTTGTAAAAATATTTAGTTCTAAATGTGAGGGTACCACTTAGCATTTCTATAAGCCTTCCTAAGGTCTTGATGTTAATTTTCCTCAATGGATTAAATTCCATGATAAACTAACAATCATAGGATTTTGATCTAGGGACTTATTATTGATTGGAAGTCATGTCAAGTGGGCCCATTTTCCTTTTAGTCCTCAAATGTGATGGTATCACCTATCCATAGTTTGGGCTTCTTTCATATCTTTGACTTTCAATTATGCTTTGCTCTATCTAATTGGGTCTTAGTGAGTAAGTGTGGGTCATTGGATTACCAAAGATGCATGTTATTTAAGCCAAATTTTGGGTTATCCTCATATTGTTGGATCAAATGCCATGATAAAGTGACAACTATAGGATCCTACAAAGTGCAAGTTAATTTTAGGACTATGGAGACAATAAAATCATAGGCTTAAGGTATGAGTACTAAGGTCATGATTGTATTAATAATACATCAGGGCCTTAGTATTAAAGTCTTAGGATAAATTAGGGAATATAAAAGAACCCTACATAATGGCATTTAGTTATCCCATAAGGAACTTTAAAAAAGGGGGAAATAATGAAGGGGATCAAGTTTCTTATTCAAGTTGTGTTAAAAAACATGACTACACCTAGAATATGTGTTTTATATTTAAGTTTATAAATGAATTTTAAAATGGTTCCTACCAATTCAGTTCCTACCTTTATTCAAATTTGAATAGAGGGTTTGCTAGGATTTTAGAATGTAGAACTGATAAGGATGCATGGCATGGAACCTACAACTTAAAGGCCAAATAAAATTCATTATCAATGTTAGTCTAGATTAAAGTATATTAAAACCACATAAGCCTATCTCTTAACAAAGTGTATGATCTTCAAATTATATAAAATGACCTCACATGCTGAAATTTCCATGTTTGATTTGGAGGGTTTCTCAAGGGTCCCAATTCAAAAAATGGGGTATGTTAGTCCCAATAAATAGTGACTCATGGGGAAAACATAGAAATATGCTATAACCTAGAGACTCTGATCATACAAATAATTAGGTCATCCACTTTATTTGATCAATATCATCATCTAGACTAGGCCATAGTTAAAACAAACCTTGCACTTGTTGTTTTAAGTTCAAATGACAAGACATAACTAGACTATGTGTGTGCTTTGATTCCAATTACTATTTTCCATGGGGTTGAAGAAATAACTTCTGGGTTTCATGTTCTTAATCACTTAAACTAACTTATAATATGATAAAATGTTCATTATGAACCACACTCTTAACTTATGGAAGGTTTGTGCATTGCTCTACTACCAACTAGGCATCCATGGCCCTAACAAAGATACCTTTGACTCCACTCATAACCTTGTTCCATTACCAACCAGGCATCCATAGCCCTGATGGAGATTACCAAAATTAGTTATATCTAAAATATTCTATTTTTGTAGTGTATCCTTATTGTTGTATTTTCTTAGATCTTTAGGATTTCAGTAAGGTTGGGAGCTAGGATAGCTAGGTTTTTTGGATTTGGTCAAGTAATTGATCTTTGGAAAATCACCTATGTTTTCAAATCTTATCCTAGGAAAGGATTTAATTAAGTGATAGTTTTTGGTATACCCTGATAATTTGAGTCTTCATCCCATAAGTGTAAGTCTTCTTATAACTAGTTTGAGGTCGAAAATAATGGTTAGGGTCTAATTAAGTGATTGGCCTTTCTATTAGTCCTTTTTAGTTTCTTTAAGATATAACATCATTATTTATATTTGAGAACCATGGTTATTATATGCATGGGTTTATACCTTTTTTAAATTATGGGGGGTTTGTTTTTTAAGAAAACTTCGTAACTTCTGAGCTCAAGATTGTCCCTAGGGACTTATTGGAATCAAGGAACAAAGTAACCCAAAATAAACACATAGTATATAAAAAGGCAACCCAGAAAAACAAATAAATATGTGCATGCTTATGCACAAACAAGTGATGAGAAGAAAAGAACATGGAAATAAAATAACTAGAATACCTACACTAATCTTATCATCTTATAGTTCTACTCCATGAAGACCCTAGGGGGGAATAGAGAAATAGTGTTTGAGGTATTTCTAATTAGTGGGAAATGTAAACTCTACACCTTGCAAATTTTTGAGTTTGAAGGTGTTATTTCCCAATGTTTCTATAATCTGGTATGGGCCAATCCACGAGGGTGTGAATTTACCATGTTTACCCTTTGGTTCAAATGCTTTGTCCCAAAGGAGAACTAGGTCTCCTTGTCTAAACACCTTTATTTTGGACCTTTTATCAAACCATCTCTTGATTGTGGTTTGATGCCTGCTAAAATTAGTGAACACTTTTTCCCTTGCATCTTCCATATAAATTATATACATCAATCTAGAATTTGTAAGATCTTGTCTCTCTTCCATGTAATCTTGCATAAATATGTATGTAGGCAACTTGAGAATGATGGGAAAGATGGGTTCTTATCCATAAACCAGAATAAATGGTGAGGCTCTTAAGGCTTGCTTGATTCTTATCCTATCATCCCAAAGTGCAATTTTAAGGAGCTTGTGCCAAGTCTTAGGATTGTCTTTGATAGACTTCTTGATTGCCTTCATTAGATTATTATTTATTGAATCAAAGACTCCATTCCCTTGGGGATAATGGTTGGATATAAACTTGAGAGTGATTCATTTTCATAATCCTATTTAGTCATCTCTATGGATGTGAAGTCAGACCCATTGTCACATGCTAGGGATACTAGAGTCCCAAACTTAGTGTAGATGTTTTATTATAAGAATTTGATCACTTCCTTGGTTCTAAATTGTTTGGTGGCTACAACTTTAGTCCATTTTTTATAATAATTTTTGGTAGTAAGGAAATAATTGTGACCTTCATATGAGTTGGGGTTTATTACACCAACAAAGTCCAAACCCCATTGAGAAAAAGGTTTCTCAATCATGACTGACTATAGAGAAATTTATGCCTTTGGCTCATTAGTTCTAAAGATCTAACATGAGTGGAATTATCTTACATGTTTATGGGCATCTTTGAAAATAGTTGGCCAATAATAGCCAGCTCTAAGAATCTTATGGGTCATGGTCTTCCCAGATGGATGTCCACTACCCAGCTTTTCAAGAAAGGTACTCATGATTTGGGTGGTTTCTTATTAAGAGACACACCTTAGGTAGATTCCTTTAAAATTAATCTTATGTAAGACCCCATTATTGATCAAGTAGTGGGTTGTCTTTAACCTTAGGTCCCTCTTTTGCTCCCTAGATAGACCTGTAGGACAAATACCATTAATTAAAAAATATATGATTGGATCATACCACTCACTAGCTTGAAAGTTTTTTTGATCCACCTACATAATACTTAGCCTAGGGTTAGTATTAAAAATCATCTGAATCAAAACTTGGCACCTTACCAATTTTGTTGTTTTCATCTCTAGGTCATATTCTTACAATATTGACATCTATTTACCTCTACATTCTCCCAATTCATTATAACTTAACATAAGTTTGGTGGTAGGGTTAGGTAAGATGGCATGCACCTTATTTCTAAGGATGTAATGCCTAAATTTATTAACTACCTTGATTAATTCATATGTTTATTTATCAATTAATGAGTAATTCAACTTAGCATTCTTGAAATTAGTATTCATGAAAGCTATTTAGAGGTCACATCCTTAAATTTTTTGAGTTAACACTAAAACCATGGTGTGATTAGATGTAAAGTAATAAAGGTAGAATTCCCTTGAAAAATAAAGACTTATAAGGACTGGATCCTGACTAATGGCCTTTTTGATATCATTAAATGACTTTCTAAAATCCTCATTCCATTTGACTTTGTCATCTTTCTTCATCATGCTATTCAGTGGTTTGACTATTTATATAAAACTAGAAATAAACTTTCTTACAAAATTATTTTTACCAAAGAATGACTTTAACTCATATTTACTATTTTGAGGCTCTATTCTAGATATAGCCTCTACTCTTTCAAGGTCTATAGAGATCCCATATTTGGTTATAACATGACCCAATAACTTTCCTTAAATCACACAAAAGATAATTTTATTAGGGTTCAATGAAATTCCATACCTTCTATATCTTTCAAAAACTTGTTGTAAATACACGAAGTGATCTTCCCTATTTTTAGAAAAAAATGTTAGATCATCCATATAGAGAGTGATGCATTTACTGATCAAACCTTAGAAGGCATGATCCATAGCTCTCTAAAAGGTGGATCCTACATTGAAGATTCCAAAGGGAATTATATTGTAAGTGAAGGTCCCCCACTTTATGGTGAAAGTTGTCTTCTTCTTATCCTCCCTATCAACCAATACTTGGTTGTAACATGAAAATCCATCAAGAAAAGTCATCATAGCTGATCCTGAAACAACTTGAATTACTTGGTCTAGGGAAGAAAGGGGGTATTTGTCCTTCTCTAATGATTTTTAAAAATTTTTGGAGTCTATACAAAGTCTATACTCACCATTATTATTCCTAAATGGAACCAAATTAGCTACCCAGGTAGAGTGCCTAATGGGGAAGACTATCCTAACATCTAGAAGTCTCTTATCCTCTTTAAAGATCATTGGTTCGAATACTAGATTTAAAGGCCTTTATTTCTACCTAAATGGTTTGTAGATCTCTTTAAAGGGTATGGTATGTGTGATGACCCTTGGATCAAATATCTTGAAGTCATCATAGGACCATTCTATGACATCTCTATATTGGGCAAGGAGTTCCTTAGCTTTCTTATTCTCAATGTTTATATTACCTTTTTAACATTTAACAAATTGGGATAATTATGAAGGCCTAGATAAATAATATTATAGTCATTCCCATTTACCTTGGGAACCTTGGAAGTATCAATAAGTTTTTATTGATCAAAAAGTCTTTCTAAATAAATCATCCCCTTGGGAATTTTTTTGTCATTAAACTGAATGACCTTGACATCAAATTTATCTTCCCTAGATGTATTTTCATTAGCCTCATCAATAATGTGAGTATAAAATGCCCCAAAATTGGTTATGAAATACAATATCTATTGATCATAATTTAATACTTGAAAGTGATTAATGTTGTTAGGAACTGAAGGACAAGGGGTCAACTCAATATTGAAATTTGGATAATCTTGGTTGGGCATGAGGTTGGTGGTAGCAAATGCCAACCCATCAGTAGCTTGGTTTTCCCCCCTTGGGATGGAGGTGATGCTAAAGGAATGAAATTATTCTATCAATTCATATACCTTTAAATTATTTATTTTCAAGTATGAAAGTTTACATTGGTATTTGCTTCTAACCTAGTTAACCACTAGTTCTGAATCCCCATAGACTAGTAGTTCTTTGACCTTATTTTTTATGGCAAATTGTAAATCTAGGACAAGTGCTTCATAATCATTAAGATTTTTAGTATAAGGGAATTAATTCCTATAGGAAGCATGATACTTTTTATTAGTGGGATTGGTCAAGACAACACCAACCCCTAATCCAACATTACACTTAGCACTATCAAAATGTAATTTCCATAATCCAGGAATAACTTGAGAATTCTTTGGATCATATATCTTATTAGCCTCTAGGGTGAAGACCCCTAAGTCTAAGTAAATTATGTTCACCCTCTCATTTATAACATTGTACTCATTTATCATATGCTTCATTCTTGGTTTATTTTCAACCCTAATTTGATTGGGGACCCCTTTCCAAGGTAGCCACATATGTGAGTAGTTTGTAGACATGTAACCATTTAAATCCTTGGTCCATTCCCTACTTAATAAGATTCCATAAAAATCCAATATTTCAACCACTTGAATATCAATGAGTTTTTGTATCCTAGGTTCAAAATCTAGTTTCATGTGAACATTTACTAATTCTCCTACAACCTTAACTCTAGATTTGTCTAACTGGCTGACAACCCTATCAAAATTTATAGGTGTTAAACTCAGTTAATTGTATATACCTAAAGGCATGATATTGGTAGATTATCCTAAATCTAATAAATAATTATGTAAGTTCTTATCAAACATCTTAATGGTGTGCAAGAAAAGAGGAGACTCAGCTTTGGCTTTATGCATAGTCACATTGGCATGATCAGTCTTTGGTGGATTGTTATTCTTTTTTGACAAGGATTCCAAAAATATGTCCTTATATTCTTTGATTTGTGTGAGTTCATGTAATGTGATATTAGCCTTTATCTTCTTCATGCCCTCAACTATGTTATACCTAATTTTACTTAGGTTGTGGACCTAAAAGCTTCACCAGGATGCAAATAGGAGAAGTTATGGAGGTTGGAGAAGAGTTGCAGAGTGTCATAGACACTGGCGTCGATTAGGACAACTGACGACGGCAGGTGGGAGATAAGAAGGCAACTGATTTCAGTCATGGATCGGCCAGCGTCGGCATCCCCAGGCAGTCAGGGACCAATGTCGATCACCTGTGGTTCGAGCTGCGAGTATGTTACAGGCAGTTGGTTGACGAACCAAGTGTTTGCATGTTTAGAGCTATTTTTAGACTGAGAGCTATGGATTTAATTATTGTATTATTGTCTAATTATTTTTTGGATGAGATCTATATATAGACTCATGATTGTATTGTAAATGTGTGCTAGAAAGCCATAGAGCTTTTAGAGAGAGCTAGTGTAGCTCCTCCTAGTTCCAAGGGGTGCTGAGTGTGTATGATCAGGGAGAGTTGCAAGTTCTGCAAGGTCAAGGAGCTGATCCACCGGGGTACTGGTTGAAGAATCATAATAACTTGGTGGGGAAAGGAAAAGGGTTCTTCAGGGGTGTAGAGATATCTACATGGTGAGTAAGGTCTAGTGATTTGTAGGTAGCAGCAGAGAGCAGGTGATCTACTTGGAGTACGGTTGTGTACTTGGTGAACTAGCAGCGTGTTACTAACTGGTTGGATAGGTGAACATCAATTCTATATTGGAGTTGATTGTTGGGACTAAGAGAGAGAGGGAAGGAGGTCTTGAGGTGTGGCGAACCTTTGAGGTGGAGGAAGAAGTGGCATCTTCCTTATTGTATATTCTTCTGAGTGATTATTAATACAATTGTGTATTGTCTCTCAATTCCTGTGTTGTTTCATATTTCTAGTTACTTATTGATTTTGGTATATTTTTGTGTTTAGTTTCTAATACAAGAAGTAATCACATGTGTTCTAATTGGTAGAGCAAGATCCTGACTCAGTAGGGATCAGAGCATGTTTCTTGTTCTGGGGGTTTCCCAGACACATGGTATCAGAGCTTTTGGTTGGGTTACTAACAGGTGGTTTCAGATTTGGTAGTGTTTGTTGATTACAGGTTGCTCACAGGGTTTCTGAGTGAGTGGGAGTATAGCAATGGCAGAAGGAAGTAAGCTACGAATGGAGAAATTGAATAACATGAATGGTCTGATTGATGGAAAGAAAGAGTAGGTAAGTAAAGATTGTTGGTTGGTTGCAGATCAATAGGGAGGAGCAGATGTTGCAGGTGGTGTTGCATAGGATGTTCTGGATAAAGTGGAATCTTGGTTCACAGATTCTTTTGCCTCTTTCCATGTAGTTTGAAATAGAGTATCTTTTCATGGGTATGTCTTTGGAGACTTTGGAGAGATTTATTTAGGAGCTGGAGAGCCTTGTCAAATTATTGACAAAGGGGAAGTGAAGCTGAAATTACAGATGGATGACACACAGTGGTTGAAGGAAGTCATGCAGGTACCAGTCTTGGAGATGAGTCTAATTTCTTTAGGAAATTTGGGTGATGGGAGATGTACTGTAACTCTCATAGTGGATACACTTGAATTAGATGGTGGTAAGAAATTAGGTATCCTTTATCTATCTACTTATATTACTGATTCACCTTCTGTTACAGAGATGTGGCTTTGTAGGCTTGGTTACATATGTAGAAGGAGAATGCAGGTTTTGAAGTGGAAGATAGATGTTTTTGACAAGCTAAAGAACTGGAAAGCCTTGGTGTTCATGGAGGATATGACAGACATAGATCAGGTGAGGGAACTGAATTATTCTAAGCAGAGCAAGGTTGATTTGATTAGGATTTTGATTCATGGAGAGCTCATGGGTAAAAAGTTATCACTCACAGATGAACACAGGTACCAGCATCGGTCAGACAATAACCAATGTCGGCAATAAGAAGATTGACATCGATCATGATGGAACCGATGTTAGCAGAAAGGATACCATCGTCGGCCTGGGAGATGACATCGGCAGTCAGGGTCAGTGTATGGAATCGACATCGGTCAGGAGCAGACTGGGAGATGGCCGAGATCGGTCACTAGAACAGATATTGGGCAGACAACAAGTCTCAAATGCTCATGTGGAGGTCAGAAAGGGTAAGTGAACCTCATATTCATTGTTCACCTTCTTTATATTGCTTACTGATGGTCAAGAACCAGGAGGACGTGAAGAGGCAATACAGGTAGAGTCCAGATACAGTGGGAGCTTGGCATGGATGAGGAGTGTGAGTCCTTGGAGAAGAACCAAATAGGTATTTGTTGGTAGAGTTGTCAGCTGGAAGAAAGCACTGAGAGAGATGGATTCCCATTTTAAAGAAGAGAGTGGATGGATACATGAGACAGAAGGCCAAGGCATAAGGTCTTGAAGAAGCTACAGGACAGTGGTACAGGTTTTGACAGGTGGATGACTAAGCATGGCTTCAGTCAATGTCAGTGTAACTATTGTGGTTTTGTTCTTACCAGGTGGATGATGAGTCATGACATTATCCAGTTACTGTATGTGGATGGTTTGCTAGCAAGTTTTGTACATACAGGGATTTGCTGAGCTAAAAGGTAAGGTTAGTTCAGAGGCGTGTCATGAAGAATTTGGAGCAGTGAAATTCTTTGGCATAAGAGACATGGAGATTTTATCTTCAGCGGGAGCTGATGTGAAGATGGTGTTGGCGAGGTTCATTACGCAGGATGCAGAATTGGTAAGCACACCAATGGCTGGACAGTTCAAGCTTAGCTTGAAACAGGTTTGAAATCACATGAGGTCTATTGTAGATCTGAGTTTTCCCAATTCAGTGGGGGTTATCAGAAAGTAAGGAGCCAATTCGGGGAAGGAGTACTGGAGGGCAGTTCAGTGGGACTAGTAGCAGGGATTCTTGTTATGTAGGGTCAAGTTCTTCACTGCATGGATGTGTAGGTTCGGATGTGGCAGGTTACTTGAATGACAGGTATAGCATCACAGGTTGTGTGGTGGTTGGTATTTAGGATGGATCTTGAAGAGGGATACAAACCAAGAAATAGATTAGATGGGCTACAGATACAGGTACAGGTGCAACTATTTATCTCCAAGTGGGAGATTGTTAGGTTGTGGAGCTAAAAGCTTCACCAAGATGAAAACAAGACAAGTTATGGAGGTTGCAGAAGAGTTGCAGAGTGTCATAGACACTGGCGTCGGTCAGGACAACCGACGATGGCAAGTGGGAGACAGGAAGGCAACCGACATCGGTCATGGATCGGTCAGCGTCGGCACCCCCAGGCAGTCAGGGACCGACGTCGGTCACCTGTGGTTTGAGCTGCGAGTATGTTATGGGCAGTTGGTTGACGAACCAAGTGTTTTCATGTTTAGAGCTATTTTTAGTCTGAGAGCTGCGGATTTAATTATTGTATTATTGTCTAATTATTGTTTGGATGAGATCTATATATAGACTCATGATTGTATTGTAAATGTGTGCTAGAAAGCCATAGAGCTTTTAGAGAGAGCTAGTGTAGCTCCTCCTAGTTCCAAGGGGTGCTGAGTGTGTATGATCAGGGAGAGTTGCAAGGTCTACAAGGTCAAGGAGCTGATCCACCGGGGTACTGGTTGAATAATCATAAGGACTTGGTGAGGCAAGGACAAGGGTTCTTCAGGGGTGTAGAGATATCTACATGGTGAGTAAGGTCTAGTGATTTGCAGGTAGCAGCAGAGAGCAGGTGATCTACTTGGAGTACGGTTTTGTACTTGGTGAACTAGCAGTGTGTTACTGATTGGTTGGATAGGTGAACATCAATTCTATATTGGAGTTGATTGTTGGGACTGAGAGAGAGAGGGAAGAAGGTCTTGAGGTGTGGCGAACCTTTGAGGTGGAGGAAGAAGTGGCATCTTCCTTATTGTATATTCTTCTGAGTGATTATTAATACAATTGTGTATTGTCTCTCAATTCTTGTGTTGTTTCATATTTATAGTTACTTATTGATTCTGGTATATTTCCGTGTTTAGTTGCTAATACAAGAAGTAATCACATGTGTTCTAATTGGTAGAGCAAGATCCTGACTCAGTAGGGATCAAAGCATGTTTATTGTTCTAGGGGTTTCCCTGACACTGAATCTAATAAATAATTATGTAAGTTCTTATCAAACATCTTAATGGTGTGAAAGAAAGGAGGAGACTCAGCTTTGGCTTTATGCATAGTCACATTGGCATGATCAGTCTTTGGTGGATTGTTATTCTTCTTTGACAAGGATTCCAAAAATATGTCCTTATATTCTTTGATTTGTGTGAGTTCATGTAATGTGATATTAGCCTTTATCTTCTTCATGCCCTCACTATGTTATACCTAATTTTACTATAAGAACTAGGAATTTCAATAGTGGTTTTAGAAGTACTCCCCTTTGGTGGATCTAGATTGTTCCTTGAAGAAGTATCAAGAGGAGTTCCAAAATTATTTGGAGGTGTTGAGGTAGTAAAAGGCTGCCTCTAATATCTATTCCTCAAGGGGTAGGTCTTATTTAAGAACTAATAAAAGGCCTATACTTCTTTAGGGATCTAATCAGGCTCATTTACCTCTTGAAGGGTGAAGTTAAAGGTGTCCACCATGAAGTCATATTCAGATGGCTTAGATCCATAGGGACCTACACAAATTTATTTTTTAGATACTAATTTAAATGTATCCAAAACCTCTTGGAAATACTCAAAGGCTTTAAAAAAATTTATATAATCAATTTCCCCATGCTTGACTTGCATTGTAACCTACAATAGTTAGGCAATGCAATATCAATAAGATTAATGTCCATATTCTTGTTACTAGAAGATGGTTCATTATCCTTGTTATTATGAAAAATATCATTCTAAAATCTATTATTTGTCCTATTAAACCTTTGAAATGAGAAATTTTCTACCAAAGTGCTCTCTGATATTGCCTACTTGTTTCTACAACTAAGGAAATCAATTATTAATTTTTGAACCATTTTCAAAATAGACTCATTCTCATTTTTTGGAATTTTAGAATTATGCACTTGATTATTGTTAGAAACTATAGCTGGTACTAAATATCATTGATCACATACATTAAATCCATTAGTAGGATGACTCAAGAATATTAGATGTTGATCTGGGGCTGCATGACTTAAGGGTAATTGATTTAATTTTGGAAGATGGTTTAAGGCTAGGAGATTTTATTTATTGTTTGGGAACAAGTTCATCATAGGCATATGTGGTTTCACATTTGGGATTGAGTAAGCCACTTTACCCTAGGGATGCATTTGATAATTAATGGTCATTAATTTAGAGTAGGCCTAGTCCAATAAAGCTATATCTAGGATGGATCTTTTCAAGAATACACATGTCATAAGATCCACTGCATCTTTGTAGATCTCTAAAGCTAGAACATCATTAGGCTTATAAGGATCTATGGTTCTATAATACATATTTTGAAACCTAGAATTAAATAACCTGTTAGGTTCATCGACATTCCTTGTAATAGTTGTGAATTGATGATAAATAACATAGGTACTGACAATCTTACCAAATTAATCAATGAACACATTATTGAAATCATTCCAACTTGTAATGTAATTATCAGGAAAGTTTTAAAACCAGTCATAAGTTGAATATTTAAAAGTGAAAGGAAATAGCCTACATGATACATCCTCATGTAATAAATTAAGTATCCTTAAAGTATCTTTAAAATACTTTATATGTACCTCAGTAGTTACTATTTTATCTAGACTAAATGCAGGTAGATATTTCTTAGGGTTCCTTAGGAGATCATGGAATAAAATTAGTAAATTAATTAAAAAATCCCCAAACCATGCCATACCTAGATGAAGGTCAAAGTATAGGTACCTTAAAGAGGTGAAGTTAGAAGAGACTTAGATCTCATGTGTCTACTTTTATCATGTCTAGCCTTCTTGTGTATCTCAAGTTCAAGTAAAGGCTCTCTGGTTAATGAGTGTGATCTTGTAATGACCTAAGGAAATTCTAACTTGAAATTCGAAGATCTTGCATAAAATATGATGTGTCAAGTTGTGTTTTATGAAGAACAAGAGTTATACCTATACATTGAGTTTATTTTGTAAATATGGTATGAGAATTTACAAAGGATGTTGATCTTTAATTGAATTAGCTAAGAGGTGTACCCAAATACATAAATATGGTCTATCTTTGCAAGTCTAAGACTAAAGGAACTTAGATCTATGAAAGATATGCCCATCTTCGATCAAAACAAACCATTTTAACCTTAGATACTATGGATTTTCAAAGTTAAAGTTAAATTTACCAAAAACAAGCACCAATTCTCAAAGAACTTTAAAGGAAATACAAAGGGGCACTGGAAACAACAAAGATCAATAATCTTTATAATTTTAAGCAAAGAATTAACTCAAAAACATGAAGATATACTAATATTTAGGTGAAACAAGACTAAGATTAGTAAGGATTCAAAGAATTCACCCCTCCTAACACTAATAGGAGTTGTCATATTGATGCTTATAAACATACCAAAAGTGACATTAGTGTTTAAAGAACACTTATCATTTTAAAATTTAGAAAATTTAGAGCATGAGTTGAAGGTTTTGGCAATCTAGTTGCCTATGGTGAAATAACAATAGAGTAAGATAACTATTCCATAATATTTATATAATTTGGTGGTTGGGAGCCACCTTGGCCCATTCTTTGTGAATCTTTGTTGATACTTAGTGAGTTATGTCCTGATTTTAAGCTACAGACTAATCTAAATGGATATTTATAATGCAACTAAAACTAAAGTGATATTGGTGTAAAAAAGGAGTAAATAGGAGGGTAGAGTAGAAAAGAAGTGAATGATTACCAATTTTAGTCTTGAACATTATGATAAAGTATCAATGTAAATTGAATAAACATTTAAAAAATATATAATGCAACATAGCATAAGCTCAAATATCATTATATATCAAGCAAAATTCAAAGGAAAAGATTTAAGAATCATAAGTAAGAACTAGGTCTACTTTAGGGATTTACTACTATAGTCAAATAACAATTGCACATATGAATATAGAGAAAAATCAAATGAAGTAGAACCTAAGATATTTAAACTAATCTAGCATAGGCACAAATAAAAAACCCTATGATTAAATAATGTTATTCAAAATTCAAAGACACTATTCAAATTCAAGACCACTAACAATTGAGAGAAAAGTTATATTAGCAATTAACACATAAAAAATGGACAATATTTGTAAAATTATATGATCTTATTAATTTCTTAAAGTATACAAAATTCGCTAAAAAATATCTCTCTTTACAATGGTCATACATGCCTTTATAGGAAGACTGGGTAGTATACTAGTCAGTTACAGAATATAGGTGTAGAAAGATAAGGACATCTATCCTTACAAGTTCTAACTTATAAGTGCTTTTCCAAATTGTATTAACCTAGAGGAAAATATGCTAACAAATGAGCATGTGCCTTTACAATGGGATATTCTACTTTAAAATGTTACAAAAAATTTACAACATAGTATATGCTTAATTTGATGGTGGGGCCCCTGGCTATCGCTTTTGGAGTATGTTCATGGCTCTCTCATGTTGTTCATCAATTAAGTCTAGATACATAGTAGGCTTCATCATTTGTTCTTCCTCTTGATCTTTCAAGTCATTAAATTATTTATAATTATTTTCCATGGCTTGTTTGATATTGTTGGCTTCATTTATTCTTTCCCTTATTTTGAGTATCATGCCTATAATTTTGATGTTTTCATCTCTAGATCTACCTTGGCCTTTTCCTCTAATTTCTAGGGTTACCAAAGTATCCCTATGCTTTAATTCCTCATCACTAATGATCCTAAGGGAATTGAGTTATGCATGCTCTATAAGCATGGTCCTAAAAATTTGTTCAATTCTTAAAATTAGTTCTTTGTCTTATTTTTGGACCTTTTTTATTCTATTATACCATGCACTCAAACTCTGAATCTTTTCAATCATAATTCCTATAATTGTGCTCAAATGCCCCAAATTGATGGTCTTAAAGTTTGGGATATACTTCTTTGACTTAATATTGAAGATTTGAGTTACTTTAACGTTAAAGGCCTACCATTAGGTGACTAAGCTCTTAGATAGTTCACATTTTCCTTCTATGCACCTTGTCTTAATTTAATTGACTTAAGTGCCTCAAACATGTCATAAAAATGACTTGTCAAGTATCTTGATTTTTGTATCTGGTACAAATATAATTACCTACTTTTCCAAGTTTTCTTTCTCCCTTTCTAGGTTTTAGATCCTTTGATTCATACTTTAGACTCCAACATTAACTTGTATTAAATGGGCTTCAATTAGACTTTCTACATCTTCCTCATGAATTACAGCCTCTCCAAGCTACTGACCACCCAATGGGGTTAATCCTATAAATTGTTCCACCTTTTGAAAGGTGAATTATTCTATCCAAACCATAGATATCCTCATTGTTATTCTTTCTAGCCCAGCTATCTTAGGGTTGAAGTAGATAATAATGACTAGCTTTTTGAATTGGGGAGGTTCTGGGACCTCCACACTTAAGCTAGTAGATGCTCCTGGATCATCTATCTTCTTTCCCTCTATCCATTTAAAGACTAAAATTATTAATTTAATCTTTCTCCTTCATTATATCCCTTATCCAAGGCTTGATATCATCTTGTATTCCCATAGTAGTGAGCCTTGTCATTGCCCAAGATTGAGAAAGAGAGGGGATCTTTTACAATTTCCAATAGATGAACTAGCTAGAAATGATTATTCCATGGATTGGGAACTTGTAATTAAATATATTTACTTCACTAGTGGGATGATTAAAAGTGAATCTTAGTTTTTTCTTTGGTCCCATAGGGACCAGTACTAGTTATGATTTTCTCTTCTCAAGAGATTCTATCAGGACCCATTATTTCCCTGTCTTCTTTGGGCTCCTCCTCCCTATCAGAGTCATAAGATTCTATAAGTTCCTTGAGGACACCCTTAAGTGTCCCTTCTAATTCCAAGGCTATCATGCCAATGTAAAGGATTGGAGGAGGTGGCCTCTATTGTATGGTTAAAGGTAGTGTCCCTTCTCTAGGTATTTCTTATAATCTTATCTCTCCAACCTTCTCCTTTCCTTTGCCTTGATCATCCAAAATTTTCTCGAGCTATTGTTTGGGTTTTGGTTTTTGTGTCTGAGGTGGCTCATGGGTTGTTCCAAATTGCCCAAGAAGTAAATGGTATTTCAAAGGCTCCATTTACCATGTTTCTCTAGAGGTCTTATTTTCCCTAACCAAAATATGCTTGAGTTTAAGGTTATGGCCTTGGATCTTGGCCAATACCTCTTCATAGTTCTTATCCCTAATGTATATGGTGTCATGGACATAAATTTTCAATACATATTCTAGATTTGAGAGCTTCTTGTCCCTTAAATGGTTGCTAGCTACATTCTTTGAATCCCACATTTTGAGTTCATCTAGTTGTAAGCTAAATGAATCCCTATTTGTGGACATAACCTCTACCTATTTCCATTATTTTATTATTGTTTTCAAAATATTCAAGGAGAAGGGGTGGAGTAGGAATTTACTTTTCTCTTTACAAGTCATATCAATGCCATTGATGAGTTGGGAAGCAATTTCCTACTCTATAATATTATTTGGAACATATGCTGGTAGTTTGTAAGGTTGAGCCATTATTCTTTTTATCTTGATGACTATGCACTCATGATAATACCATACATTCCTTATCAATTAAACATATATCTTGATGAGGGGGTGGAGCCTAGGCATGGGAACACCTATCATGGCCTCCATTATATTAGGGTAAATGTAGTCATAAATAAATTTCATGTAATTCATGTACTTAAATATGTATAACTTGGAATAGTAGTGTGAAATGGTTGTCCTAACATCCATGGACCAATTCCTAATGCTAGGGAAGGTGACTAAAGTAAGAAGGGTGTCAAGTAGGTATGAAATCATGTATAATTTCTAGGAGGTATTTCTTTTAATGGTGATGAATTTACTAACAAGGAAGATAATGATCAAATCTCCAATTAAAGGGTTAGGTTTTTCCTCCATGAAGAAATGCACATATGAGACCCAAACCTTATTTATGTAAGTGGTCAAAGGGGAACCAAAAATTCTATTTAACATGGTCATAATTACCCTAATGCCTTCTATAAATTACAAGATAGGGATTTTACCATCAAGAATTATAAATATGTGAGGTCCTTGGTGGAGCTAGGGTCTCAATATGAAGTCCAAGTCATGGTTATTAGTCCATTCCCTCATTTTGGGAAGGTTTACATGTAGAAGAGGCATCTTATATTAATTTTAGAAAGCAATAGGGGAAATGTATGCTACCCTTTTTTAGCTACATTTTATAATTATCCACTCATCATCTATACTAATATCAATAAATATAGGTGCAAATACATCAATAAAATGCAATACCTCTAGTTTTTCCATGGTGTGATGAAGGCCTACCATTTGGATTGCAACTAGGTCACAATGTCATCAGTTTGTTGTGGAATTTCTATGATCCTCTTTTGAGATGAGTTGAAACTCTTCTATCATAAATTATAGCTGGGACCAATTCCTAATGACCTAGACATTTAGTGCTATGAGGTCTAATTATGTATCCTTGAATATCCAACCTTCATTATCTATTATCAAATAGAGCTCAAATTCTTCTTTCAATTACTACTTACTAGCTTCCATGGTATGTATTTATTTATAATTATTAATGTTATATTGTAGATGATCTTTGTGAAATCTCTCACATGATTAAAAACATAATTAAGTTATCTTTTGATTGAATTGTAGAAAATTGAATCCATTTGGGTCACTTTTATGTAGGGTTTAGGGTTTTGGATTTTTAATGGTGGAAGATATCTAAGATTAAGTTTATACATGTTTTGAATTTTATTTATACTTTTTCCTTTATACATTTGTGTTTTTGAGTGCATGATATCTCAAATTTTGTCCTTTTCTACTTACATAGTGCTTATGTGGCACCAGTCTTGACCTTTCATAACATTTTTCATAAATTTAATTTGAACACTAGCCATTAGATTTAAAAATACCTCCTTCATTTCACACCATAGGATCAAAATCCTAGATTAGTGTGAGTCATATATTATAATCTAGGCCCTTAGATCCTAATTAGGTCTCTCTATTGTGAACTCAATGATCATGACACTTGTCATTTTACATGCCTTTTCCATGCTCCAAAGCTTTTGGTTAGTCATTTTTGATCGAGTATCAGCCATGAAGTGAGCTTACATGCCTTTTAAAGTTCAATTTTACCCTTACACCATTGGATCAAATCTAGTAGTGGGATGCAAACCATTTATCTACAAATAATGCCCAAATGTTAAGTCAATTTATTATTAAAGTCATGATCTAGGATTAATTTCCTTAGGCTATATTTTTTTTCATATTTATTAAGCATAGAATAAAACTTAGGCTAAAAAACATATGTCTATGTTTCCCAATTTATAATGAAGGGGCAAGGGTCTAAATAGTTTAGGCCACCACATATAAAAATCTTTGGTTAGCTTACACTCTGTGTGAGAAGGGATTCTTCTTTTAACATAAGACTTATCATAAGATAATAGTTAAAGGTTCATGGCTAAATTCCATGAGGACCCTTCTATATGAATTTAAACTAAGCATTTATATTTAATACCATTTCTATATTTTGCAAGCTGAAGTCTCCCATAGTTAGACATATTTTGAGCATTTCCTTGAGATTAAGAAGCCACTTCCAAGTTAAAATATGATTTTGGAATGCCATTTGAACATTAAGTAAGATATTTAATTGGGTTAAAATTTATGGTATCATAGACATCAAATAAAATGTCATGGGTGTCAATTGATGGTTACATAGATGTCAAGTTTAAAGTAGTATAGTTTTAATTTTGTTGGGCTTAAAGTTGATAGTCACACAGGCATCAAGTTCATATTTTTATAAATTTGGATGATGGTCATGTGAACATCAATTTTAAGTTTTTAAAAATATTTAGTGTCAAATTTGAGGGTTCCACTTGGCATTTATGTAGGATTTCCCAAGGTTTGGATGTTAATTCACCCCATTAGATCAAATGTTGAGAGAAAATGACAACCATAGGATCTTGATCCAAGGGCTTGCTATTGATTGGTGGTCATGTTAGGTGGGACCATTTTCCTTTTAATAATTAAATGTGATGGTATAACATGTCCATATTTTGGGCTTATTTAATCTCTTTAACCTTTCAATTATTATTTGCTTTATCTGATTGGGTCTTATCAAGTAAAAATGGGTCTACAGATTACCAAAGATGCATGTTATTTAATCCAAAGTTTGGGTTATCCTCATGTCATTGGATCGAATTTAATAATAAAGTGACAACCATAGGATCCTAAAAAGTTTAAACAAGTTAATGTTAGGACTATGGAGACAATAAAAACATAGGATTAAGGTGATAAGACTAAGGTCATGATTATATTAATGAATAGATCGGGGCCTTAGTATTGAAGTCTTAGGCTAATCTAGGGAATATAAAAGGACTTTACATAATGATATTTAGTTAGACCACAAGAAAATTTATAAATGGGATAAATAATGAAGGGGATCAAGTTTCATAGTCAAGTTGTGTTATTATAGACAATAAACACCCAAAAGTAGATGTTATGGTTGACAAAATAAGGGAGATGATATGACTCCTAAACAAACCCAACACTAATGTTTATAGTATGGAGAGATTAAAAAATGTTTGGGACACACTGGTGTATAATATAGAGTTCATCAATTTAGTCTTTTGGAGTAACTACATCGAATCACCTCCTTTTTCCATCACTCTCATGATATTTTTTATGATAGACATAAAAGATACCTTTTGGTGTTGGTATTTATATTTGGGATGGACTTAGACACTCATGTCATCAATTTATAGTTAGGGTTATTCTTCATTTTAAATATGGTGAGAAAGGAGAAATTTTATAAGAAGTATCTTTTTGGATTCCATCACTACCACCATGCATAATGAACTAATGAACTTCTTAACATAGAATACCTTTAGGTATTCCTCCTTCCTCTTTTGCCTATTTTTGTATTAGAATTCTAAATTTTTCTTTGCATACTTCACCTTCAAAACCATTGAAATAAACACCCACCCTAAAATGGTGATTCCCATCTCCATGTGGACCCAAATCCTATTGACCATGCATGAATACTATGATTTTTTAGAGTTTTTCCTATCCCCAATCCTTATTTAACTCATTTAGGAGGCCGTCACCTTTATAATGATAAAAAACCATAGTTTTTGGATAATTTGTAGAAAAATTATAGTCAACTGGTTCTTCAAGGCCCATTTTACCTTCATTTGGGCCCAAAATTTTAAGGAAGAGCCATTTTGGTTCCTACACCTACTCATAAATAGAATCCTAGCCTTGGATTTGCCTTGTTATCACAATGAAATCAACTTAGTATAGAGCATGGGATGTAATAATAATGACATATATGATGTCCCCTTCTCAAGAGGAGGTATCATGGTGGTGAAAATGTCATAAGAGTGCCTTCTTGCATTCAAACTCAAAAAGTTTGACCTCAACTACATTAATGACTAGTAGAATTATGACCTAGTTAGCCACATGTCTACCTTGAAGACCACTACCCCATTTAATCATGATCCCTAGACATACCTTAAAGAGTGAAGATCATTAGTAGAGGATGATATCAAATATTACATGGATTTATCCAAGATCCCATTAGATGCCCATAATCTATGGGAGTCCTTTTATAAAGTAGTCCAAGAGATTGACCCCATGAAGAAAATAACAAAAGGTCTAAGGTCAAAAATCATCCATATGAACTACAGCTAGGAAAAAATAAATGTCTATTAGAAATATAGGTAGGAAATTAGGAAGTCAAGATTTAATTTTGATGATCTCGACACTAATGAGTAATTTTAGAACCTTTGAGTTGAGTACCATGAGGTAGAGGCTCTATTAGAACGAGAGTTATCAATCGAAGAAGAATAAGAGGAGAAGGATAGTCATTCAAAAGAAGAAGATAAACCTTTAAAGGAGGAGGAATTTTTGATAGTTTAGAGGCCTTTAACCTAACCCCCTCCTCTATACCCATATCTAACCACCCCATAGTAGTAGTAGGTATCTTCAAGGCATCTTTTAGTAGGGTCATCTCAACCTAGACATCCCAAGGCTTAAACATCCAACCCATCTTTTCCACTTTTACTTTAGTCTTCACCCCATCTTCATCATCTATTATTTCCACTAATCTTGAATTGTTCTTCACTACCAAACTTAACACCTCACTTTCACTACTTTCTTCCATGTAATCATTCACCTCCCTTGTGCCATTTCTCATTACTTCACTATCATAATCCATGTAATCATGTATTATGGTATAATCTCCTTCCAACCTACTTCATGGCCTCCCACCTTTCTCTCCTTCCACCCTAACCCTTAACCCACTCATCCTTAGAGGCATAACATCCACTAAATCACAGTAAAAAGTGACCATTCCTTTTGGGCTACCAAAAGGATTCCCCTTCATGGGGGAAAACATTTAATCACAAGAATATTTTCATCAATAGTTAGAGACTATTAGAAAATATTGAGAGGCCTAGGTAGATAAAATAAAAGGAAAATATGATAAAACCTTGGAAATACCTCACACACGGTCATTCTTCAACCTAATGTAATAATATCTAATGATTACGCACATGGTAACCCAAGTATTCAAGCCCCACGAATAGATATAGTCAGGGGACTACTCAATACATGTTTTTTGCCTCAAACTTATCTAGGCCAAACCCACTAACAAGATTAGATTAATGGAGGAAACATAGAAATTTATCACCATAGACTATATCAAGGTTGGCTGATGGTTGGAGAAGAAAGAGCTAGTAATCACAAGAGTGAAAGGTACTATTGAATTCGTCAATAATAAGGACAAGGAAAAAGACATCAATCTCAATAAAATGAGGTCTAAAATTTATAATTACATCACCAATGAGATAATCTAGGTAGAATCCAACCAAAGAACCCAACTATGAATCTAGGTCATAAAACTAAAGACTGAGATAAAAGGTCTAAAGAAGAACCAAGATTCAAAGAATAAGCTATAGGAAAAGTAATTTGAGCTTATATAGACCCACCAAAGTCTCTTGGACTCTATAATATCACAATAATAAATTTAGTAAAATATGGATCAAGAGTCCTTAGCTAAGGATTAGGAAATCCTATAGCTAAATAATGACCTCATCACCTACTCCCAGACCATAAGGATCCTCCCAATGGTTCAATAGTTATATGTATCTTATTGGGAAAGGATGAAAAATGTAGCCATAAAATTGAAGCTAACTGTCAGATTCATTACAAACTCATAAAGGCTGAGCTCTTAAGTGAGTGCATCTATAGACTAGGTCCTTATCTTCATGTCTACAAAAGTTCAAGATTCATATCTCCTGATCTAGAACCTATACATTTCAACAAATTAGATGATTCAAGTATGGATAACCATATGAAAGTAGTGGTGAAGCTAAATAATTTTATGAGTTACAATAAAGTATTAATAAAGTGCATTTTTATATGCCTTATAAAGGGTGGTCTAAGATATGACGGAGCACATCAAACAACTGGTCTAGTTGGGACTCCCTTCCTTGTTCTTCATAGACAATACCATTCTCTCAAAGGAAAAAATAAAAGATTTGATAGAGAAAAAGTAGAATGACCAGACCTTTTTTGTGGCTCTCAGTCTAGTACAAAGCATCTTCAAGGTGGAGACCATTTTGAATCATCTTACCCATCTAGAGTTCTAGATGTTGGTAGTAGTCTAAGGCTCGAGAAACATATCATTTAAGGAGATCATCAATTTAGATAGGGCCTTTGAGGCCCTAAAAAATAGGACTCAATTGAAGGAGGAAGATTGGATGCCTTTGAAGGCTGCTCTTCAAAAATTTAAGCTCTATAAGCCTTATCCCTTTTTTCAATTTTAATTAAACTAGTCCAAGAACCATAATTTTGGATTCTTCCATCTGCAAGTGGATTTACCTATAAGTCACTAAGAACTATGGATCATGATCCACATTTTGATATTTTGGAGAAGTGAACATTCTATTATGGATAAGCTTGGTGAGTTTAGCATTTGTGTTATGCCCCCCTCTTTTTCTTGGGGTCTTTTTCTCTTTTTTTAGTTAAGTCTCAACTTCCCCAGGAGAAGCACCAGCCTTCCACATGGCATCATAGTGCTTATTCAACTCAAATAAGTTTTCAACTTCCATAAGAGATGTGCTAACCTTCCATATGGTAATCCAACACTTGTTTATCATGAAGAGGTTCTCAATTTTATCCAGGAGTAGCACTAGCTATCCACATGGTGACCAAGCACTCATCCAAGGTAGATTTGTTTTTATCAAAACTTCAAGTAATGCTATTGGTTGATGTAGTAGTTGGTGGGGTCCACTATTTATTTAAATAGAGAAATGTGTACTTTTTGTGTGGGACCCCCATTCTCATTTTTTCAAAGGAATTCTCATCTTATCTAAGAGTAGTGCCAACTCACAATGTGGTATCACAACACTCCTCAGAGCCAAATTTCTTTCATCAGGGCTTAGAGCTATGTGACTGGTCAACATAATAATGGATGGGGACCACCAAGAATTTTTAATAAGAAGGAAGTGTAAATTACACATGGCATCATGAAACTTATCTAAAGAAAAAATTTTCCAATCAGATCTTCAAGTAGTGCCATTAGATGAGAGGAGTGGGTCCCCCTTTCTTAATAAGCAATCCAGGGGTAGTTTTGGAGGTAGAAACATGTCACCACCAAACTTATTCTAAGCATCATAGAAATCATAAGTAATTTTAGTTTCACCATGTCTAAGATTTGTAAGATTGACTACATTCATAACCTAGAACTCCCTAATTAGTTTTAATGGCCTCATCAAGAGCATGAGTGCTTGCTTTTAGGTGTCATTTCCTTATGAGGTCATTATGCCTATATAAGCTGAGCTATTTTATTTTGTAAGGGTTGGGTTTTAGATATATTTTTTGTATGAGATAAACCATTGTAATAGTTAGTTCTGGAATAGAAGTAGCAACATTTAACATTTTTCATTATATGACCTTAGTAGGTACCCCTCATGGGTAGGATTTAATATTATATATTATGCCCATCGAGGCCTTTTGTAATTTTTTCTCCACCTAACAATTAAGAGTATGTGGTGTTGTGTGTCAAAATATGTGGAAATTTACTTTTGTTTTTTATTTCATTTCTCTACTTATATAGTATTATTTATGTTATACACTTTAATTCATGCATATGCTACTTTAATAATTTGTGATGTTTGAAAGGGATTAATATATTTTATGTAATATTAGTTAGATACTTTAAAATTCTAGTGCATTACCTTATTTATCTCCTATTTTAAGTTTTACTTGCATTTCTTCCTTATCCTTTCCTCTAAAATCAATTCAAAGAGACAGCTTCTAAAACCTTAGAAGTCACTTTACAAACCACATTTGAGTACCACATCTATAAAACTTCCCATAAAAAAATTGTTTGTTGAGGGAAAAAAATTTAGGCATCAATATAACCTTGAGTGGAATTGATAATAAAATTAAATCATTTAGACTCATGAAATGGAACACTGGGCAAAGGTTCAAGAGTATAAATATTGAAGACACCACAGTCTTAGAATTTTTCAAAATTCCAAGGGTTAGTATTATCCTGAATCCTATAGATGGATCCATTATGAGGGAATTTAAAGCATTGGTAGGAATAAAAATCAACTACTATTATATGGTGATTTTATGGCCTACCAAGCAAGATGTTATAATATAATGAAAAGATAAATATCATCACTTTCACATGAACAGTGATAGGTGGGATGATAATGGGAAGCCATACAGAACTTAAAGGAGGCATTTTCCTTTGATCATATCCTTGGAATGTGTTTCATATGGACTTGAGATTGCATTTTGAATATCTAAGGGTTTTTATAAAATCAAAAGAGGTAACATAGGTACTAGAACCCTTGTTAATCAATGCATACTTGACTTGGATATCACCAATTTGAACATTAATGAATAAAGGAGGATCATTTGCATGAAGTAGAATCTCATCAATAATCATAGAAGTAATGGGAAATTTTAAGGAAATATAAGTGTCCATTGTTTTGTCTGCATGTATGGACATTTCTTCACATTATTGTAATGTGTTATCTTCAAATCTAGATAAGGTTGCTTCACATTCTATTAGGGGAGGATGAGGGATGTTTATTTCAAATAAGAGTTGCATAAGATAGTTTTTATGATAAAGAGAGGTCCTCATAAGCTTAATAAATGGAATTTGGGATGAGATATTAGTGATTTATATGATGGAATCCCACTCATCATAACCCATAATAATGTTGCTCGAAATATGTGCATAATGTTGAAGGAAGTCCTTGGAAGGAGGAGCTAAAGCACATTGGAATTTGTGTTAATAGGAAGGAGAAGGTTTAATTTTTTTTTTAATTATGATGAAAAGGTGAATTATTTATTCTAGGTTACTTTTGAGAATTGATATAAGAAGTGTTGATAGAATCTTAATTATTGTTAGTGTTAGGTAAAGAAGATGGAAGGATGGTAAAAATAGAATGGGAGGTGTTATCCAAGGGAGGAGTGGGAATTATATCATCAAATTTTGCAAGGTCATTTTTCCCAAACTCATTTAAGTGAGTTAAATAAGAATCCTATATAACATGAAATGTGCAAGATAATGGAGGGGTGTAGATAGGTTGAGAGTCAATGAAAGCAACCACCCTTTGCATATTAGTAATATTAACCACATTCTCTTCATAATTTAGGTCAATGAGATTTATACATTATTAGTAGAAGGGGTGGGCATATCTTGGGTATCTTGATTAGGTTGGTGATTAGGAAGAGGGTCTTTATAGATAGCCAAATGAGCATTGGCTTGATTCAAAGCTTGAGATTTAGTATGTGTTTCATAAGATTTAAAAGAAATATCATAGGCTTGTTGATGGTTTCAAATGATATAGTCATGATCAAAATTAGGACCAAGAAGAAAATACCTATCTAACTTATGAAGCTACCTACATGTCTCATGAGAATGACCCTAACTAGCATGAAACTAATAAAACTTATTAGGATCATACCAAGATTTCATAGGATGAGTGGGGCAAGTTATCATGGAAGAGGTCTAGGTAGACATTTTAGTAATTTAGTTGAGGATAAGGGTTTATGAACATTGATTATATTAGGTGAATATAAGTAAAAATTAGTTTATTATTGAGAAGGGGGAGTTGGTTCAGAAGATTGGTTAGGAACAACAACTTGAATAGTGTGAGTGGTTTCATAAGAGTCTATGACACCATCATTGGTATTATTATGATTCTTATTTTTAAGTAAGATGTAAGGACCCATAGAAGGTTGGGGTGGGTCGAATTGATGCATAAGGAAATATTGACATTTTTCTTGGTCAATGGCCACCTCCAAAGTATGTGGAGAGAGGGTTTGGACCTGATATTATAATTTGGGGAAATGAACATTAGTAAAGACATGGAAAATATTATCATTTTCCATGTTATTCTCATGTTTATTAGACAATATTTTCCACCTTTTGACAAAATCTAGGTAAATTTCATTTTCAAATTTCTTACATTTTATGAAGTGGACCAAGGTATTCTTAGGAAGATCACTAGTTTGGAACTCTTAGACTAGATAATTTACTAAATCTTACAAAATAGTAATAGAATGAGGTTCAAATTTTTTATACCAATCTAAGGCATCACCCATGAGGGTTTTGGCTAATATTTTGGTAGCAACAAAGGTATTAAATTTGACCCAATCATTATAAATATTTCTAAATGTTTTTAGATGAAGAGTAGGATCAGTTGATCCATTATAATAATTTGTAGGGGTGATACCTCCTACATAAATATTATAAATTTGAGTTGTAAGAGGCTCATTTTGAAGATGTTTAATTATCTTGTTGACAAGAGTAAGTTGAGGGATGAGATTGATAAGGTAATATTGAAGAGGAGGGGGAAATTTTTTATTATGCATGACCTAAGACATCAGATGAGGGTGAGTTTGAATATGGAGAAGGCATTTTGCATTCTTATCATTTGATTTGTGTTATGAGCCTAAAAATTATTTATTTGGTTAAGTGTGTGTAATAAGAGTTAGTGGGTTTGATCAACTTTATTATCATTACTTGAAGATTTAATAGTATAAATAATGGCTTGGGTACCGCTATTGGTGTTGGTATGAGCTTGAGAGGAACTATTAGAATGTGAGGCACTAGTGGAAAAATTTTCTTGAGTGAAAAAGGCTGAAATAATGAAGGGATGAGAAGTGGAAACACTAGAATCATGATTACCTTGGGTAGAAAATGATGCACTAGTGGATGAATTAAGAAGACTATGTCTTAAGAAGGGCCCACTAGATGTATAACCTACCATGTTAGTAGATATACTAGGCATGGAGGTAGAATACGTTAAAGAAGAAGGGGTCATGGTATGAAAAGGGGTCATGATAGAGAGAAGAGGTTGATAATAAAATAAGGTAGTACCCCCAAATCCATGTGAGAATGTGGGAGAAGGTGAATGAGGCTATTCAACTTGACCATTAATCATGAGATGGTAGATGGTAGAAGGATTTTTTCCTTTATGTTAACAAAATTTAGAGATAAAGAAGAAAATTTTAGGGATATAATCCAATTGGGGTTCACATTCAAGTGAGAAGAGAGGATTGTGATATGAATAGGAATGAGGAGGGTTCCCATAGTTTATTGTTTGAGTTGTTATATGAGAATTACTCTCATCTAGGAGAGGAGACCTACTCTATTTATGGGAGACCCTGTGAGCATTGGTAAAATTCATCATATATTTTGAATTAAACTTAGTATTATCTTCAAATATAAATTTCATGATGAAGGAGAAAGACTAAACAAGGCAAGGGAGATGCAAAAACAAGGAAAGAGGAAGTGGCATTAAACTGTATAGAGTTGGTTGGGTTGACCTAGTATAGAAAATAAAGGTTAAAAAACTATAGAGTCAATTGGATTGATCTAACATAAGAAATAAAGGCTAAAAAACTATATAGAGTTGACTGGGTCAACCTACTACAATAATTAGGGAAAAATAGACAATATGAAATAAATTGTGTCGATAGGAATGGCTATGTATTGAAACCAAAAAAAATTTACATGTACTTAGGAAAGCAAGAGATGAAAAGAAACAAACAATCAATTGGATCGATGAGGTAAATCTAATTGAGTCACACACCACAAATCCTTGCACCAATGTTGGCTAATGCAAGTTTTTGTAATATAACATACAATTGAACAAAGAGCAAGCAATCAATTTGGAAAGTAAAGCTAATTATGTGGTTAACCTAAATGTTTTTAGATTATTATATTATAATTTTAGATGTGATAGGAAGCTAGTTATGAGGAAGGAATTAGAAAGTAATATAAATATGGTTTCATGACATTTGGGATAGAAGGGATCTATATTGGTAATGGTACTAGTGTAGTATTGGGTCCTACCCCCTCACTTCACACACTACAGTGATAAGGATATCAGGTGCTTAGCCAAAATATACCATTAACCATGTGTTTATACTTGGCTAGAAAACCAATTTGGATTCCCCCTTGGTGATAAGATCCAAGTAGGCCTTGGGTAGACAATTTTTAAAGTGCATTTTAATATTTTGTGATTTGGTAGTGTGTGCATAAAAGAGAAGATCATGAAACTAAATGGTATATGAAAAACCACTTAATTAGACTTGTGATCTATTCTTAGCATGAGAGAAACAAGAAATGAAAGTGTGAGCTAATTAAAAGCATACAAGGGTTAATTCCAACTTTGAAACATAGTATAGTATCGATTCAATTGATAGTGTATGTAAAGAATATAGAACAAGGTTGATAGTGTCACCTCTGTACTATGGAAGTAAAGGTATAAAAATGAATTATGTTGATAGATTTGACCTAGTTTTATTGATAACACATATAATATAAAATTACGTTGATATGGAAAACCTAATTAATTATACAAGGGTACTTTTAAACACTACAAATTATGGAAAATAGAATTGTAAAAAATGCTAGAAATGACAAAGAATGATAGAAAGAAACCTTGGTGGGTTGGAAGATGAAAATAAAGTTGAGATTGCTAATGACTAACCTTGATTTATACTTTCCAATTAAACTAATTATGTTAATTGGGTCAACCTATCTTTGTATATCCCTCTTGATGAAATCTTAAAAGTGTACAAGGTTGACTTGGTCGACCTAGTATGCTGAATTGGATGCCCAAAAGTGTATAGGGTCAATTGGGTCGACCTAGTATGATAAACTACATGATTGAAAGTATACATGGTCAACTAGGTTGACTTAGTATCCTAAACTTGGTAAAAATCTTGCATAGATAGAACAAAGTCATATTTATGTAACTATGTGTTAAACCTGTGCATATAAGTTAGAATTGTGTTAATATAGTCAACCCAATATTAAAAATATATGATAATAAAATGATAAAAAATAATGAAATAATTGAAACAAAACCCTAGAAGGGTTTTATTCACATTAATTTGACCAAAATGTTTGCTATCAAAAATAGATCATGTCTATAAATCAATTCTAACTTGGAGAAGATAGATCATACCATACACTTTTGATTGGGGATACATTTGTTAATCGAAAACATGATCAATATAAGGATCCACTAGACCTAATTAGGGTATCTATTATCATAATACATGGTGCTATGGAGGGTTTCAAGGCCTTCAATCAAGCACAATAATATAATAATCTTAAGGAAGTCTTGTGTTTTGATATCTCACTAAACTAATAACAATTAATGTAAATCTAATCTAGTTCTCACCAAAGGTTATGGAATAAAGTTGGGGTTATAAACAATAAAAGTAAACATGTATAAGAGATATATACTCACATCAATGTATAAAAAATACTAATACATGGAAGAGAAGTACAAATGCATATCTATAGACTCTTACAAAGAAGGAATAAAGTTAGGAATACTTACCTTTGAAGATCAAGCCACTAGGCCTTAATCTCTCCCTTGGCCAAGGTTTTTTGCAAGAGGTTGTTTTGTTATGTAAATATGATAAGGATAAATCATCTCTAAGCTGCACAACCTATTAATGAATCCAAAAGACTTCTCCACAAGACAAGATCTATATCTCCAAAGAAAGTATGAAACCCTAAGCTTGATCCTCAAGTAGAATGGTGGATAAGATAATGTAAAATAAATATTAATTATTCTTTTATTATTTAAATAATGATGAAATTTACTTGTATATATAGGTATATTTGACCCTAAACCCTTCCAAAAATCTTAGTTGATGGGGTCAACACAATTGACCTAGTAAAGTTTTAGACTTAGGTCATGAGCTAGGTCAACCAAAGGCTAAACTAGTTCTTAAGTGAAAATCACCCAAAATTGTATAGGGTTGACCCAGTCAACCTAGTATAGTTGACTGATAAAAGGAGATTAAGTTGAGGAAAAGGAGGATAAAATGTTGGAAATGATTGAAGAGGGTATAATTGAGAAGAATACGATTAGGGATAATGTTTTTCAAGAGACAAGTGCATAGATAAGAAGTGATAAAATGGAAAAAAATACTATGAATAACCAATGGTCTACCCACCCCTTTTTTGATACACCCTTTAGGTAATGTACTCAGAAAGATTGAGACTTGATGGGAACCTACAAGATAGAAAGTGTTAGTAAGTGATAAGAGTTTGAAAATATCATGTGTATACTCTCTCCACACTTGGATTAATCTTAAAATGGGTTAAATAACACATTTAATACATTAAAAAATCACTACATAGGCTGGTCACCACCCATAAGTACCAATACCACTATTAGGCCTAAAGGAGACCTAATGCAAGTAATCCTTCTCAACTAACAAGTTACACTTAGCCTTATTTAAAATTTTTGAGCCTACACACATATATGAAACACTTCACACACACATAAAATATACATATTATAACATCCATATAGTTTTATACCGCCTTTTAGTACAATTCACTTTTTGGACCACATCATTACCACTACTCACAACTAGGTCTTCACACACCCAAAAAGTCTATCTCCCATAACTGAAACATACAACAAAATTTTCCACATAATCACAAAAAAAATCACATATTTAGAATATTAATTACCTCAAGGTGATTACCAACTTCATTATACACTTCAACATATATCTTAAGGCCTTAAACTCACTTTTGTAATATGACCACTTAGAAATGTTTGAATGCTCCAAAACCCAATCATGAAAAATTAACCACCAACATCTATACAATAACAATTAATGATTTTAAATTAACTCATATTAACCTTATATATATTAAAAACATATTCATATATTTTATAATCTTCAACTCTATGAAAATCACCTCAAACTCATCTATACTAGATGACTACTTAGAACTGCCAAAAACTTCAAAAACATAGTCATGAATATTTGAGCTTAAATCCCTAAGAGAATAATTCCTATCACTTATTAAACATTAAATAAATTATTTTAAATATATATATCACTCTTAAGTAAAAAAATTTCAATATTGAATGCCAAATATTAGTCTTTCAGAACAATCTCTTATATTTAGTATACATAGTCAATTATGAACCAATGTACTTATTTTGGCTTTACCACTTTAATCAATTTCACTAATTTATAATATTATGAAAAGTATAAATAGAAAATTAATGAACTAAAAAACAAAATAATATTCATTGGATGTTTCATCTAAGTGTAGAGAGCCTCCAAATCATCACTCCAACTTTCTTACTCAGAATTACCATTCTGCCATGAGGACTAGTCATGATGATTATGAATTTAAACACTTATGTGGACACTTATAGGAAGTATCAATGCATATTTATTATATTATTATATCATTAGTTAAATTTCATATATATATAAAACATGTTCAAGTGACAATATTGGTCTTGTATACCAATCTCACAATCTTACCTAAACACTATCTTATCTACACAAGAGAGGTTAATTTATGAGAAACTTTATCAACATATCCAATAATTATAAAAACATATAAAAAAAATGAACCCATACTATAATTATTGGGAAACAACCCCGTGTGATTGGATCTATTCCTAATCCATGACAACTCATCCCTAATCTCATTCTCACTTCTACATGGTTTTCTCACTATCTTCCTCACTAGGCATTTTGAGTGATAGGTCAACTTACATGACCAATTTACCATTTTTAAAGCCTATAACCTGATCATAAACCACCATGGTCATGAAACAAAATTATCAATATTTGTTCTCCAATTATTTTATTTTATTGACTTGGTCAATTTTTTTGATATACCAAATTTTTGAGAAATAAGTACTTTACTATTCAGTCCATTCACTCACCTAAAAAACCAATTCCACTCAAATTAACCTATAATATATATATATATATATATATATATATATATGTATGTATGTATGTATGTATGTATGTATGTATGTATGTATGTATATGTGTGTGTGTGTGTGTGTGTGTGTGTGTGTGTGTGTCTATGTATGTGTGTATATATATATATATATATATATATATATATATATATATATATATATATATATATATATATATATATATATATACAAACATAAAACTATGTCATCCAATCCATTCTAATCCATTTACATCAATGTTGTCCATATTGGGTCATTATGAGGGTTTTAGATTAGTTTTCATTCTTAATATTTAGTCATAAAGATATATCCCTAAAACCAATCTTAATGCTTGGAAATAATTTTTAGGACAATTTTTCATATCTCCCCAAGATCAAATCTTCCCATTCAACATTCACACATGTCAAAAGGCATAAAAAATTGTTCTTGGGTCTGTAACACTTCATTCTAGCATTTGAGAGACCTCAAATTCATTTTTATGATTTATTCTTTAACTCAAGACCTAAAAACTTCACCAAAACACTTGAAATAGCATTACAACCTAAACCATTCTCATATTATCTCACAAGACTCCAAACCTGATCATGATGCCTTATCATGTCACCTGGGGTCTTAATACAAGGTCCATTAGAAGACCACCAATGAATAGCTTACCCCTTTGTCTCACTCTGAGAGTCATGTGACTAACTCTACATATTTATATCATAATCTAAAAATTTATTCAGAAATTAAATTTCATACACATACATATCTTCATCATCATGAATCTACAATCCATATCCATGCTCAAGAACTAGTCCCATCAAATAGACCTATTAGGCACCATACCACTTTGAGACCTTCCTGCCATTATATATGCACTCTAAAACTCATTATCATGCCAAAAAAACCTGATAATATTCTCAAACATTGATACACATCTTCCCATTATCCTCATTCTACTCACCTCACAAATCTTCATTATTCATGTATTCACCAAGACAAGACTATGATTCATAATACACCTTGTACATAAAGACTTGCTTCTTATGAACTTGGTCAATAATGAACTTATCAAAAAAATCACTCAACATGATCAAAATTCTATTTTTTATGATATCTCATATCAAATAAAATAAATAATACTCATAATATTGTCACATTATAGCATTTTACAAAGACCTTATGTAAAACTCAAGGACTTACTAGATCATTCGTAAGCCATCATGGTCACTTACCATACATCTTCATAAGAGCACCTCTAGGACATTAATGAAACTTAATTACCTTTAAAATTAATGTCTCACATGAAATAATATTAACATACCTCAACACCAACTTCATGGTCATATTTTTACATTTTATGGTTTGAGCTTCATGAACCATTGATAAGAGTGTTGGTGAGTCTAAACTGCCTGCCCATCTCTAACAGCTTAAGTTTTCCTATTTGATAGCATTGGTATGTGTAAATAAATAGTTTTAAATTTAAAATCATGAAATTTTATTCCTTTTCATGTTGTATTAAACCTAATTAGCACATGTGTAGGTGAAGAATTTAGTAGGGCTATCTCATTTTGCAAGTGGAAGACACCATTGAGGTCTGCAGACATGGTTATCATATTTTCAAAGCTTATCTTAATATATTTGTATTTTGATCAAAATTTATATTTTTTTTCCAACCTATCATAACATTTATATTATTTATTATTTTAAGGTTTAGTCTCAAGGCTAACATCAATAGAGTGAATAGTCTAAAACATACACACACAATCAGATTTCCTTATGACTCTAACCTACAATCAAGTTGATATAAGCCTTGATTAGTCATGTTGATAAGACAAGAAGACTTAAATATTTTTATAAGGATTATAAAGTGAAAATATTATGGATAATTTATCTAAAATGTCTATATATTGGTTGTGAGAACCAATTCTTAGCACATAGTCATGTATCTAATAACACCTATAAGCAGTCTCCAATAGTGACCTAAGTTCAATCCAAAATAGGCAAAGTAGTGTTGAATGGGAGATGTTTTAATTCATTTGAGACCTTAAATAAAGTCTAATATAATATATAAGATCAAGGTGACAATGGGAAATTTATTATATTATAGATAGACCTAGAACCATGTCCATGATTTGAAAAGTTGCAAGAGAGATATGTTACCTTTACTTCTTTGAATAAGGTATTTTCTCATAAAAATGTCATTCATTGGTCAAGGCATATGGGATATATATAATCCTAATATTTTCATCCTTATATCCTAAGTATATAAGTAACCTATTGATTAAGTGGAAGTTTTTAGGCCATAAAAGATGATGATTGAGTAGTTTCTAAACTAGGTAAATCTCTATTGAAAGTGTTTAGTAGCTATAATGATCTTAATACCAAAATGAACCTATCACTCATAAGCAAGACTTAAGAGAGAGGAATTTTTAATGTGAGAATATCCCTAAGGTAAGAGTGAGTTAAAAAAACTATCAAAGGGTCTTAGTTATTTTAAAATGGAACTAAGGGAGAGAAGAATAGTACTTAGGCCCTAATGAACACCTATAGGAATCCCATGGTTTCCAAAATGAAACATTCACAGTTTGACTATAGACCCACAATGTATTGCTGATGATATAATTATACATGGTTCCAAGGCATGATAATTATTAAATATGGGAAAATATTATCTAATGACCACATGATAAATTAAATGAGTTGAAAAATAGTGATTTGGCATAGGTTATCACCTAAATGAGTCCTTATTTCTCTTAAATTTCCATCTATAGTTTGATTTAATCTATAGACTAGCCTAGGTTAGTGCAGATAGATAGTTTGATTGGGTGGAAAAGGCATAAGGTGGGTGAATACATTGGAAAAATTCTCATACTTTTCCAACACATATTCATGTGATCCTAATATGTAAGGATAGAGAAAAGACAAGTTTCAAAACTTTAACCTATGGTCAATTCAAAGTCTACACAGTAATCAGTCCCATAAGCCTATCTTAAATAATTTAAAGATTTGAAGGGTCTTGGATCATCACCAATATTTTTAACTTTGTTCATAACACCATCAAGACCTAAGTTAGACTCCTATGGCCTCAATTTGGCTATGAAAACATGGGAAATACCCTCTATTTTATCTCAAATAGAGGGCACTCCCAATTAGGACCACCTTACAAGTTTAACACATCAATGTTGGAAGGATAACATGATGTGTATTTAAGTAATTTATAATGGTTTGATAGGTTCATCTAAAAATGGAGTGATAGGAATAATATGTAACTATTGGGAACATTCAGAGGTGGTTATGTACCTAGATATATAGTCTAGGCCTATTATGCCTAGAACTAGGCCTAAACCCTCAGGGTGCTTAGTTACACTTCCATTACCACATAACCTTCATAATAAATTTTATGAACTTAAATAAGGAGTTTAGGATTAGTTTAAACCATTTATTTGTAGGTAATTATGTAGAGTGGTCATTTTTGTCCTAAACTTGCTTCAAGGGTATCTAGAATGTAGTCCAAATCTCAAGAGGATATTTTCAATTTCTCATATATATATATATAGAAAATATGCATGAGATATAGAGAATATAGGGGTATTTTATGAGATTCATAATCTCAATATTTATGGATTTGGTTTAAGGTTTGGATGTCTAGGTTTTATGAATCATCACTAACAAGCAAAACCTCTTAAAACCATATCAAGAACCTAATGGAGAAAATATAATTTGATATCCATGCAAGAGGTGTAAAATGGCAATGAAAATATTTTATACATGTGTAAAAATCACTTAATCTCATTTCCTCCCAATTTATCCTTACCATCATCTATATAAATAGGTCTAATACTATGTTTCTTATAGGATTTGATGTGTTTGACAGTACAAAGGAGAATTCATGGATTAAATACATTAAGGGAGGTTTTCAGGGAATTATTATAAGTCCATATACTAATATCTCGCCCAAGTGAATAATAAAAACTCCTCTACTAATATTTTCATTGTAGTTAGTCTTAGACAAATAGTGAAAAGGTAAAGTGACTACCTAGTGAGAAGATGAGAGGTTTGATTTTGTATATTTTTAAGGTCTAACTCATTTAATATAATAAAAATAGACTTCCAAAATATTTCCTAACACCTATTTCATGTATTTACTTAAGCAAATACCAGTCACCTTGATGACAAATGTGAAGATTGAAGCCAAGTGGACTAGTAAGTGATTACAGATAGTGAACACAACTGTCAAGACGAAGGCTATAACTTAGAGGGGTATTTGATGAATATAATGTCGTGTTTACAACCTTGATAAGATATTTAATATGTATCAAGGATTCATATTTTATTTTCAATAATTCAAGTGATGCTTCATCATGAGGGTGATTTCAAGAAAATGAATTGAGGTATCTATGCCAATTCTTAGAGAAGGATGCAATTTTGATAGACACTTGTCCATGATAGCTTCTTGACATATTTTCCAATTCATTATATTTTTATGTAGCTAGTTTCCAAGTATTGACACTTGGATTTGTGACCTTTCCACTTATCTTCTTCTCTCTCCTCTTCTATGCTCTATAAATGCAAGACATTTTAGCTTTGTAAGGGAATACACATATGGTATGGTGAAGCCATGTTTTTTTTAATATTGTATTTACCTTTGAAATAAATATTTCAAATCTATTTTGATTTCAAATTCTTCTTGTCTAAGTGTGTGAAGTGGTGCATAGTGGAATGTCAAGTGATAAATATCTATCCTTGCCTTCTCTTTCCTCTTTCATGTTTGATGCAAGTAGTTCTCCCTCTAATAGGTCACATGAAGTTTATTTAGTGTATTTTTATATCTCAAAGTTTAAAGGGTAGTATTAGTGTCTACAATATGACCTCTTATTCACTCACATTTGATAAGTATAATGCATATCAACTCCATGTTTAAAACACTTATGTTAAATCAATTTATGATGTTGAAACTAGTTTTGTGAGTCATGTTTCATAGTGAAAGTGTATGTTAGTCTAATGGATATCTATCGAGTGTATCACCTCATTATCATATGTTACTTTTTATGTTCCTTTTTTCCCTTTTCATACAAGCAAACAAGTAGTTTAGGTGATAATTAATAAAAGTCTAATCTAGGGAGCTAGCCCTTAAACCTAGAGATTTACGTTTGCTATAGGGAACCCATAGGCCTATAGGTAATCAAATGTTTCATTCAATCCAGATAAGGTGTGAAAAAAATCTTTAGGGTGCAATATTAAGTGTAAAATATAACCATCTAAAAATATTTCAAAATGTTTCTTCCACGCTTACTTCACCATTTTTAGTAGAGGTTCTTATAAAACACATTATAACATGCTAATATTTATTTATGTGCATAGTGGAAACTAGTTTTATAACATAGTTTTTTTTAACAATTCAAGTATTCATTACGTTTAGACATAATGCTTAACCATTCCAACATAGACTTAATTGTACATAACATTTATTATTATCATATGATTAAATAGATTAAAACATAAAATAATTCAATTAAAAATGGAAAAAATATAAAAACCATTAAAGGAACCAAGAAATCAATCTCTATATAAATCTATTATCATTCAGAATTATTTTCCTTTACATGTTATCACTATTTATAAACTTAAAATTATTTTCCACATCATATTTTAACCTTGCATTCTTCCTTTGTGGGAGTATTTTTGTATTTTATATTATTTTAATATACATAAATAGGCTGAATACATATAAAATGATAAATGTTATATGTTTTTTTATATATTACATACTTTGTATGCATATACATTTTAGGATTTGATAGTCCTAAGTCTACTACAAACACAAATTGAAAATTCTTCCTCTTCATCTATTAGATGTGTTACCATTTGTATCATCTTATTTTTTGTGATGGTACCCAACACTAATCTTTCATATCTTATATGAACAATAAGTTTTCATTTAATATATCCCCTTCATGATTAGTATTGTAATACCTCAATATTAAATTAGATTATTATATTCTCATTTAATGGCATTGCATTTATCTCAAAACCCATTTATCTCTCTACACTTTCAACTTCTTGTATGCCCTAGTTTTAATTTACACACAATAGTGTTAGGGATCTTTGATTGTCTAATTTTATAATTTTTTTGAACACTATCTCCTTACATATATAACATTATGTGAATTATCTCTACCACCTACTCATGAATAATATAATTTATTTTCTCCAATTTTTGTATATTCAAAAATATTATTTTTCCTTTCATTTCTCCCTACCACCCTTTTTTATTCCTATATGCACATTTTCTTTGTGCATCTTCCATATCATTCCATTGATTTGTGTGCACCCTCTTGTGATGCACTTTGTTTGAAAATTATAATCTAACTATATTTTATTTTATTTATTACACAAATATTCAATATTTTTCATGCAAATAAATATAACATTCCCATATCTTTACAACCAACATGTGTTAATTCCTATTTTGCATCATCATATTCATTAATTACCTTAGATTTTTTATATTTTTATTTATTTTTAAATATCCATATTCACATTTATTTAAAATGAACCATTGTGAAATATTTCCCATCATATAAATACTTATACATCATAAGGATCTTAAAAGTCCCCTTGATCAACTCACCTTACTAGATTTATCTGATAATCTACACTTATTACCCACACACTACACAAATAATTTAGTGAAAAAATAATAATAAAAGAAATAAATAATTTATGGTAAATTTTAAATATGTAAATTATATTCACATATACCCTTGGTTTGGTATTTTGAGGTAGGGATTCATCTTATATACAAGAGAAAGTGAAGCTAATCTATAAATCAATCCTAGCTCAGAAAAGATAAATAAAACTAGCCATTCTGCTTATTGGTACATTTAGAAAATTATGGTCATGACTAATATGGATCAACTAGACCTAATTATGGGGTATATTACCATATAATATCACTATAGAGGGTTACAAAGCCTCTATTAAAGTAACACCAGATAAGAACCCTAGCTAGGTCTTATGGTTTGTAACAAAGTAAAGTAAATCTATTTTAGTGCTCACTAAAGCTTATGTCACAAATGGACAATAATAAACATGTAAAGTATAAATATACTCAACTAAATTTATGGATAATACTAAGAATTTAAAGATAATACATTCATTATACATTACTTATGAAAGTTTATCTACTAAATAGTATATGTTAGGAATACTTACCTTGAAGACGAACTCATCATGCTTCAATCTCTCCCTTATCCAATGGTGCTTTGAAAGATTATTTTGTGGCTTGTAAGGATAAAAAATATAGGTAAGATCTAAGATAAAATACTTCTCCTATGCATCCATGAAATTTTCCCACAACACAAGATTCTTCTCTAAGTGTAAACCCTAAGCAATGAATCCTCAAGTAGAATGGTAGAAAAGAAAATCGTAAAGAAGTTAAAACGAGTGATTATTTATATTAAAAATGGGGTTAATGATGTGTATATATATGTATCTAACCTTAAAATATTCCATAATTTTAATCAATGAAGTTGGCCTAGTTGACCAATCTAGTTAATAAATAGAATAGTTAGGTCCTGAACAAGGTCAGTTGGGCTGACTTAGTCCCATAATGTTCTAAATCCTTATAACTAAGTTGACCTAATTGAATACATTTGGTAACATATAAATATGTGTTTTATCTTAAGAAATGGTTATTTAAGGTGGTGAATTATTTAGAGAAATGTGTAAAGGAGGTGTTAAAGCTTGGGTAAATGAATAGGAGGGTCTTGTGTTGGTTTTGAGTGGTGGTATAGGGAAAGTCAATCTTGAGAAGCAATAATGATCTACCCATCCATTTATTAGTGCACCTTTTAAGTCATGAAATTATAGATATTGAGACTCAATGGGTTATTAAAAGAGATAAAACATCAATAATTGCTAATTTTTTTTTAAAATTGTGTGTATACATATGCCTCATTCAAAATTCATCATGTGTCATGTAGTTGTAACACATGATGGTGCTTTGAGAAAATGAAATAGAAACACATAATGTTAGGCTAAATAAATTATAGTAAGAAGTGAATAAGATAAATGAAATAATAATATTAAAAAATACATACCTTTACTTACCTTAGTGTTGTAGAGTAGATATGAAGAGAGAGAAATGTAGAGGTGTTCAATGTAGGGAACATTAGGTGTAACTATAAAATAAGTGAAAATTTGATTTAAAAAAAACATACATGTAATATGTAAAAAAATATCTATGATGTTAGATTCGAGATCATCTTTAATTTTAGAAAAAGATCTAGTAGAAACAAAGTTATGAGTGAAAAAAGGAATCTAGGTGAAAGTACTTAGTAATTAAAAAATTTAAACTATAAATATAAATAGGGTTTAAAATATTTCATTTTTTATTTTTTTTATTATGATAAAATAAAAATTTGAGTGACCTAGATGAGTATGAGAACCAACCATGGTGAGGAGACAATAGATGCAACATGGAGGATGCCTAGCAATAGCAACCAATACAACTCAGTTAAGTGATGCATTAATTTCATTTTTTGGGTAATTTTTATTTAATTTAAACTAGGTATATAAAAATAGAGATTAAGGAAAACTTAGGCAGTGACAATTTCCTTGGGAAAATTTTACATAAACTAGGAATAAAGAATGTTAATGGGTAGGAAAGTGTCAGAGAAATAAATGCCTAAGGTATTTATGGTAAATAACTAAAAATCATAACCATTTTTGAATAGAGTCATCCTAGCCAACTCATATAAAAAGTGTGAGAGGTAACAAAGTGGATAATTACATATCAGAGGGTTGAATTATTATTATTTAGGGTGGTTGAATACATAATAGAGGTATGACTTAGTTCGAAAGTGGACATGGTCAACTTAGTGCATGTTGGTTGATGTAGTATGTCATAGGGGGACAATATAGTTTGTTGAATTGTGTCAAATTTTTATAAGAAGGATGAATTAGTAGACAAAGATGGGAAAATGTCTGATTTTGTATAAAATGGACCAACTATATTTGTATAAATGGGTTGATTGAATAGTATATTTACAACATAGTTGGCTAGTAATAAGGTAAACTTAGTTTTAAGTGGTTGACTATGTAGGAAAAGGTTTGGAATAGAAAATCATAATATAAGGTTGATTAAGTAGTCAATTTTATTATTTTAATAAATTTAAGAATGTATATTTATTATTTTTAAATTGATAGATAATACATTCTATGGGTTTTAACATTTTTCAGAGATGGCAGAGATTTTAGTGCCTAGTGGATGCATCTAAGTTACCATATTTACTAAAGAGAATAATAGAAAATAACTAAGCATGGATGGTATCCTTAGGATTTGGAAGCATAATAGAGATGTAGAGGATCTCTCTCTATTTTGATCTATTTGTCACATTACTAAGATCATGGGAGAAAATTATCGATACTTTCTAGGCATCACCTTGGAGGATGTCCATGATTTTTTTATACTTCTCATTATCAATATTCCCATTATTTATGATTCACTAGAGGATAAAGAGGAAACATGATCCATAGCCTATTGGGAAATTGTCTTAGATAGGATTTATCCTAAATTAAGGGTATGTTTGTGTGATGTATATATCTTGACCATTCTAGATATTTGAAAGGTAAAAATAGAAATTGTGATAGGATCTATGTTCTTTCATAAGTCAGATGAGAAGGTACCATTATATGTAGTATCCTTATGTCAATAAATGTTAAATAAGGGTAACCTATATTATTTGGTGTCAGTTATTTAGGTGCATCTCATGAAAGACATGTACGGCATGCTAACATGAGGTAAAAGTCTATAAGACCCATGATTTCATTGAGTAGATGGATATATGATAGGTTACCTATCTACTAACCAACTAGGTTGGCCCATGCTATATATGATAGGATACCTATGATGGTAAGGTGATTAATATATCATGTAGTACATGTTTTACCCCATGACCCAACCTTAATATATTTAATCATGGGTAGATTATATGGTAACCCTGTATAGATATTATGGCTAATTGGCCAACATTGGCTATTTGATTGGTGTGGATGAATGTTATTAGGTAATATACCTTATGGGTGGATCCACACCATATAACTCATGTATATTGATAGGTTATCCTACCACATCAAACATCTCCTATAGTAGTGCTAACTTTTTGGGCATTACATGCTAGTGAATTGAGGTCTAGAGGTGGTGCAGGAGCACTAGTGGAGATACATTTGATTTAGCCACAATGAGTGAGACCATGGATAGCCTAGGTGTAGTAGTAAAGGGTAGATCAACTATAGGTTAAAGAGGGATCCAAAATATATGTGGATATGGTGGGTTTTGAGGGTGAAGATGTGGCTATTATTAATACATAATAGGCATTACAAGTTCTCCCACTAGCACAAAGGAGATAAAGAGACTACTAGGTAGTGTAGGGGACCCAAGAGGTAGTTGATACATAGGGAGACCATATGACATAGGATAAAAAGAGATGGGATATAGAGATATGGATTTGGAAAGATATTAGACATGCACATGTGATAGATCTAGGTTTTATAGCTACTTAGAGGCAGACTATAGTGGAGGTGCTAGGTGGTCATGCTAATGGGAATATCATAGTTGGTGACATTAATGTCAGTAAGTAATGGTTTGTGTTTTGAATATTGTATATATGACTCGATGTCTATTTTTATATTTTATTTTTGTATATAAATGCTTTAGACATTTGGATGTGTGTGTGTGTACATATATACACACACATGCGCACATGCACACACACGCATGCGTGCGCGCGTGCGTATACACACACACACACATGTGTGTGTGTGTGTGTGTGTGTACACATACACATCCAAATCTCCAAATCATTTATATACAAAAATGATCCAAGTTTTATAGCTACTTAGAGGCAAACTATAGTGGAGGTGCTAGGTGGTCATGCTAATGGGAATATCGTAGTTGGTGGCATTAATGTTGGTAAGTAATGGTTTGTGTTTTGAATATTGTGTATATGACTAGATGTCTATTTTTATATTTTATTTTTGTATATAAATGCTTTTGATATTTGGATGTGTGTGTGTGTGTGTGTGTGTGTGTGTGTGTGTGTGTGTGTGTGTGTGTGTGTGAGAGAGAGAGAGAGAGAGAGAGAGAGAGAGATCTAATGTACACCTAGTTTTTGTTTTATATATACTACTAAGGAGGATTTTATATGTGGTGTATTAGTTTGGACTACACACCATAATATTTTGGATGGGGTGTTATGTTATCATGATAGTACTACCATGGATGATCCTTTTGTACCATCCACCCCAACATATGATAGTTGGTTTTACTTGGTTGGATAGGTGGTCCTAGATCTACATGAATGAGAGGGTGGGATAAAACTAACCAATAGAGTTGGATATGGAGAGGCATGATCCTGGTAGGGATTGGTCTAGGAGCAATCTTCCCATATAGATATTACGATAGGGATTAGACATATGTAGGACTAGGTGGACAATCTGTAGGGATAGGTTGATGGTTTGAGATCTTGGACTACTTCATTATAGTGTATTATTTAGAAAGGGAAGTTATAGGCATTTATGGGGAGTGTATCCCAACCAGGAGATGGTCATGATAGACCAAAACCTTAGATCGACAAACATTGTATTTTTTCTTGCATTATGTTGTATCATATTATTGTTAATTATTAATATGGACATTTCATGATATATGAGTTGTATAGACCTTATTAATGGATGTATTTCCTTTCTAGCACATGTATTTTAATTATGTTGTATATGATATGGGAAATATATGATGTATGTTTTCTTTTATAGTATTTTGTGACACACATGCATGGTGAAAAAGAAAATCATATAATTTGGAAAAGTATATAAATAATTATAAAATGTAATACACACTAGATCATGATGGGAAATGTGTAAAAACAAAATATCAATAAATATAGTAAATTAAAATGGTAAATTAAAAGTAACAAATGTTTATAACCAAGTATAAGTAAATTTCACCAAATCAAAACAAATATAATTCATACTAAATGAATATGGGAATTGTGAAAATGTTGTAATTAAGTGGAAAACATGTTATAATAAATGGTATAAAAAACAAATGTACAATAAAGTTAATAAATCATAATTTTTTTTATTAGATAGGGTAGAAATATGAGTTAAGGGTCCCATGCCCAATATAAAGCAAAGTTATAAAGATAAGTAATTATAATCAGTAGGAGAAAAACTAAGACAAAGTACAAAGACTCAAAAAACTAAAAACTATCAGGAACCATGATCAGGTTGACACCAAAAACTTGTAAAAAAGATAGCAAAAAAACCAAAAACTAGGAAATTACTAATCTAATTCCTTCAACTCTAAATAAATCACCATCTTACTAGTCCTAGTATTTTCATTATTATTTTCACTTCCTCTAGTTTGATTATTGATGCACTATAGAGGTTTGGTGGCTTCCTTCTTCCTATTCATTCCCACAATTTTAGTTTTTGCCCTACCCTAGCTTGTGTTTCTCCTTTACTCTTCTCCTCCTTTGCTATTACTTTTATTTTTAATATCTGGGGACTAACTCAAATTTTAATCTTCCTCTTTTTTATTATCTCCCTTCCCCATGTAAAAATCCCCTAGTGACAGTAACACCTTTAGCTTGTCAAATTCATCAGAGATTTTAAATATCAATAACCTCTGAAAAACCACCTTAGTCTAAATATTTTGCAAGGATTTTTATATTTCATTAGTTACATTAAAGTTAAAATAAAACTAAACCATCCTAGTAATAGGGTTAACATACAAAAGGATACCCTTTTAATTGTCTTTGAGGTGGAAATCTCTTGAAGCATTTTCTTCACCAACCCCTCAATATTCCCCTCTTCAAGATTAAAATAATAATCACTAACCCTATTAGAATCATCCTCATTTTTTTGGATATGGATAGCCTCTAAAAAAATTTTACTCTAGAGAGGTTCCCCACTTTTGATAATTAATAGAAGAATTCCTTGATGGATAATGTTAACCGATGGGTTATTCTTGATATTATTAAGAAAAACTTCAAGAGACTTCATCAAGAATAAATGGATGTTAATGGGATGGCCTCTAATGTGATTAATAAATAGTAAATGAGGAAAAAAAATTACAATATTATCTCCCTCAAGGGTTATATATTTCATGACCTATAAGCAGACATCAATCCATTTTATTGGTAGATCGACTTGGAAAAACCTTTTCTAGTTGGAAGACTTCGGTTTTTTTGTTTTCAAAATTGAAAAATATGCTAAAAGTATCCTCTTTAATTTTATTATATTTAAAATATTTAACACCATTATAGTCCATACCTATGATTTATTTGATTATTTCCTTAGAAATAGTAATTTTTAGACCACATATTCTGACTTCTCTCTCCATCCATCTTCTAGTGATGTTTTGAGAAATTTCTGCATCATGACTAACTATCCTATCCACGAAGTTAAAAAGGCCTTCCTTAACCATATTTTTACACACATAGGTATATTATTTAACCTATTTTAATAAATTTTTTCAATCCTATCATGATCACCACCCATGTTAATAAATTTTATCTTCTCTATAATTTATACAAATAGAATAAGTAGCTATCAAGTTTGAGAATCCCTTAATTAGTATTTTCCTTATAATAATAATATTTAATAAAAATGAGCCTTTTTTCTCATGTATATCCTTGAAGTGTGAAGGGATCATGATTTCAAAACATGTGATAATGTTACTATTCCCATGCAACTTAGATTTATCTATGATGATAGTAATTAAATCACACATTGGAATGGGATTTATCACAATTAATGATAGACATTACATAATTAGGGAAGTCCACGTCACCTTTCCAAAAGCTAAGGGAGCCACATGTGACCCATAAATTCACTACCTTTTCATCACTCTTATTTCCTTCCTATAGACATGACCAATACTCAACCCTTTGAATTATGTTAGAAGAGATTTGGCATCCTTCATTATGCTAATAGTCATCTTGGAAGAATGTAAGGTGCCCTTAAAATAATTTATAATATTCAATGAATCAACTTTAACCTGGAGGTTTTCTAACCCCATCTTAGTATCAAGATTGATCCCCCCAAGGTTAATCAATCATAATATATCAAGATGGTAAGTATGATAAATTTAATAAAATGGTTATAAAAATACATGAAAATGGAAAATAAAAGAATAAAGTGAAATGTTTATGAAGTAATCATAAAACATACTAAATCAAGATGGTAAGTATGTGAATGACATGTAAATAATAATGTAAAATAAATTATCCCAAATTTAAAGCATACAATATTGATAGGTTATTATTATGACTTGGTCATATTATGAAACTTTATGGGAATGTTTTTTTAGGAATTCCTAGTCTTATCTAAGGTCTTTTCCTACAACTCACAAAGGGAACACCAATGAGGTGATGATAAATGCTAGAATATATTAATGGGATTTAATGCACTAATTTGTGAGGAATGTTTGGTCCTATCCAAGGTCTTATACTATAACTCATAAGGATAAAAACAATGAGGTGGATGGTAATAAGGGGTAAAATAAGAAAATATTTTGTGAGACATGTTTGGTCATATCTAAGGTCTTATACTACAACTCATAAATAAAAACCCTAGGGATATGATTAGTTAAAAAAATAATATTCATCAAGGGGAACATTGGGGTTGTAATTAAATAGGGATAGTAAAAAGCATGACATAGGCATTTATACTAAAGCCTTAGTAAACATGAGTCATACAAGGTAATAAGGAAATCACTAAGAGTCTAGTGACCATCAAAATATAGAGGATAGTCACAATAATTAGAAATTTGTATAGGAGAATAAGTGAAATAATAAAATAAAGTCATGAAAGTTAGATAAATAAATAAATTAAAATGGGCCTATCTTCCCACAACATTTTCCCCATTCCTTAAGACCACTTACAAATTTATTAGCCTACTATGAATATTGGGTACTTGTGTGAGAAAGTAGGTAGCACTATAAATTATTTTATTATTATATCCCAATCTACTAACCTAACTCACTCCAATGGGCCTCAACTCTATCATGAGGATATGTTTGGAGTTTGAGCTTCTATTAGGAATAGGAGATGTATTAAAAATTGAAAATCACATAATTTGGTGTAATTAGACCTTTGTATTTTATGTTTTCCTTTTTTATCATTTACTTTTATTTAAATGATTTAGATTTTAAATTTTTTATGGATTTTGTGATTCCTCCTCCATACATATTTGGAATAACCAACATGAGTGTTAAAAGTGATACACATGAATGAGCTTTAGACTTTCATTTTAAGAGACTAAGTAAACATATATGTGAATGACTAAACAACTTAGGCTTACCTTTGAACTAGTATGTAGTCTCAAGTTTCAACTATATATATGTGTATTATGTGAAAATAAATAAGGATTAGGGGAGATCAAATAAATAAATTTATATAAAAGTATAATGATTGTTAATGTTTTCTAACTAATCATATGGTAAAGATAAAAGGTTAAGGGATTGCAGGTTTTATAACCATGCCACAATAATAATTGTCTTTATTTGAGCTAAAAAGTAGAAAACAATCATCAAAGAGAGGATAAAATAATCCATGTGAAATAATTGAAACTATAAACATAAGTACAAAGCCATGAAAAATAAGAGTAAGCCATAAGATTAAGCTAAAAAGAATGAAACCATGTAAAATACACAAAGCATAATATAATGATTCATGCAAAAGAGACAATTGAGATAATGTTTGATAAATATTCAAATCTATAACATATATAAATGAATCACAAATTAAATCTAAATCATGTAATATAATGATAAATATTGTGATAGACCACCATGTTATGTTCATAAATAATAATAAATATGACCACAAATGTCATCCATAACATCTAACACATCCCTATATAGATGAATTCTAATGTTAGTCAAAGTCTCATCAATATTTAAATAATCTCATGAAAATAATTTTTTTGGTATCATCTTTATATAAAACATATGTTTTGTAGAAGAAGAGTGAGGCTCATGTGGTACCTAATATGTGGAATAATCAATGTGAGGAATAGGTATCAATATTAATGGTATATGTAGATCTATGTTGAGGTACAACTAGTGGTGAGGGAGGAGACTTTATTTGTAGATGACCTATAATAGGAGAAATAACTGGTGTCGATGTAGACTATGGGAAATCTCAGAGATGCTAATAAAGCACTTGGCACACTATTAGGATGGTGTGTAGTGCACTAATGCCAAATACAATATAGTTATACTTTATAAGTAGCTTAGGAGGTGGGAAAGTATTATATTTAGGTTGTGTTATGACTATATGTAGTGTATCAATTTAGTACCTAGATTATCAGTAATGAGTAGAAGAATGGTTATGTACACCATGAAAGTAATAAATACATATATTATTAGATGATGTAGGTATACTAGTAGGATTAGTGAAAGAATATACTTATTTTTATTGATATGAACTATGATCTTTGGTCCAATGACCAAAAAAACTATGAAACTCTTAGTAAGGCTCATCTTCCCATCGTTCTAGTAAAGGAAAATGTAGAATACCATTACTAAGGAAGGGAGAAGTTTGAGTGGGATCTAGACTAGGTTCATCTGTATGTATGGTTGGTTGTAAAGTATGTCAAAGTAGAGTGCCTAACATCTAAGGAGGAATCAAACTATAAGGACCATGATATCTATAAAAATGGTAAGGTCCTATCATGGCATGGTCCATAATCATAATCTTGAGAGGTTCAACATTAACTAGAGGTGTAGTAAGTGTATGGTCCATATTTAACCTAAGAACAATAGAGGAGAAAATAATAGTAGGTACTATAAGAAAAGTAACAATATAAAAAGAATTGAGAGATTGTAATAAATAAGAATGATATTGAATCACCTCTACATTTTTAGTGTGAATGAATCCAGCTAAAAATGGTTCATCTAAAGAACAACCATCATCATAATTAGGTGTATGTTAGTAAATATTGCATGTGTCAACTAATTTATCAGTCAAGAAATCATGGTGAATGGAATTTTTAGTTTTGGTTAGAATAAACAATATTTCATCAAAAGGTTATTGACAAGATCAACATTGAATAGAGGGAGGTAGTTGAATGATGATGTTAGGGGAGATATTATTATTTTTGATATTTAAACTTAAATCATATGGTTCATCATCATCTAATTCTAAGAGGTTAGGTGGAATATTTTTTATTAATTTTAGATCACTGATTTAACCTCTAGTAGAGTTGGCAGGATAACTAAAGAGTTATGATTCTTGTAATGGAATTATAGGTAAGGGTTCAAGGGTGGGTATTTTAAAAACACTTCATGCTTGGAATTATTTAAAATTCTAAGGATTCATTTCCCCTTTAATCTTATATATATATATATATATATATATATCACGATTGTAATGGAATTTAACACATTGGTGTGAAAAATAGGAAACTTCTCTCATGTAATGTGTCCAAGGTCAATCAAATAATATATTATAGGAAAGTGAAAATTTAAATATCATGAATTTCACATGAATAATGATGGGGGGAATGGTGATGGTAATCCATACACAACCTATAGGAGGCATTTATCTTCTATCATATCCTTGACATGTACTTTGTATGGATTTAAGATTACATTTAAAGTATCTAAATGTTTTAATAAAATCAAGGGAAGTAACACAAGTGCCTAATCCTTTATTGATTAAAGCATGTTTGACTTGGATATTACATATTTGAATGTTAATAAAGAAGTGAGGGTCATTTTAACAAAGTCATATCTCATCAGGGATTATGGAAGAGATAATAAATTTGATTAAAAGAGAAATTTCCACCATTTCATCAATTTGGATAGACATTTATTCACATTATTCAAGAATGTTATATTTCAATTTGGATAATGTAGCTTCTTACCCCATGGTTACATGATGAGGGATGTTTATTTTCAATATTAAATACATTAGGTGATTATGATGATAAGGGTAAGTTTATATGAGCTATAATAAAGGAATTTGGGATGGAAGATGGGAAGGTTATGCTATGGGATCCCAATCATCATAACCCAGTAGAGGATTATTGGATAAAAGGTGCATAATGTCGTAATAAATATGTTGAAGAGGGGTTATATGCATAGTATAATTTATATTGATAAGGTGAAATATCCCAAAATAGGATATTTTATGAATTTTAATTTTTTTGAAAAACCCTAGGTAAAGTGTAAATTTTTATTTTTTATTTCCAACAAACCCTAGTGCCTAAAATTATAAAAATAATGTTACAAAATTCAACGAAAACCCTAAAAACAAATTGACCAATTTCTAATGAATAAATAAGGCAAGGAAAGGATATTTTTCCTTCAAACCATAGATTCCAAATATGGAATAAAATGAATAATTAATAACTTGATTCTTCACTTCAATTTATGCAAATTTATGACCAAATAATCAGCCCAAAATTATTGAATATAAATTTAGAATTAATGCCTATTTTCCAAAAAATTATGAATCAATAAATGTTGGAAAAATTCATAAAAATAAATAATAAAATATAATAAATTGTTGAATATATTTGAGACCTGATAAAACTCCAAAATACCTCATATATTATTAAACAAATACTGTTAAATTCATATAAAAATCAGATTGGGGTTTGGGCATGAAAAATCCTTCAAACCCTATCAAATACTCCCAAAACAAATTCACCCCAGCTAAAAAATATTAAAATAAAATTCATAATGTTATTAGGGAAATAAATCACGCTCAAACACTAGAAAATCATTCCTAAATCTAATCACCAACCTCCACAAGCAAGTCACCCAATTTAAAAAACCCTTCTTTTTTTCTTTTTCTGAATTTGATGTTCTATGGAAGCTCCAAGGTGAAATTTCCTAAAAAATAATGAGGGTTTTCATCCTCAATCTCTTTTATTGAAGTTTTTTATCTTCAGGGAAAATAGATCAAGAATTTTGTGCTCAAAGTCCAAGATTTGAATATTAAAATTAGCATCCCTATCAAATGATCCCCTTCTTTTATTTTATACCAACCCCAAGAGGTATGCCCAAAAGGAGGTAGATATATTTTCAAGATTATAAGGAAGAACACATTTTTCAAATCCACTTAAGTCAATTGGTAGTGATGACCCTTAAAGAGCCCTGACTTAAGTGAACTTTCATAACATAAAGTAATTTTCATAAGTGTTCTTTTAAGAAACCAATTGTTCCTCTTATTTATTATCTTTTCCTTTATCCCTAAGAAATGGATTAGGGCTAAGGATCATTAAATATGTCCCAATAAAAAGAGGGACATGAAAATCCTCCCCACCCAATATTTCTTGTCCTCAAGAAATTGAAGTAACTAAAGAGCTATCCCCACCATAGACCTTATGAAAAACTTGATCCTTAGTCCTTCCCATGGGTAAATTGCTCATGATAAATTCTCTCACTACTATACATGAAGATCTTATACTATTTTTGAAATATAGAAGTGAAAAAATATTAGCATGTATTCCCTTCCTCCCATATATTTGGGGCCCCATATCTTAGATGTGTGAAAAGGATGAAGAGGAATGAAAATTTATTTGAATTTGTAGAATTATAGTTTCTAGAAAATTGTTTTCTAGCAAGGTAGTCTTCAAAAATTTGGTCCTTGATTGCCCATATATCATCTAATGCACAAGATACAAATGCATTATCCCAAAAAATATTTTCTACTTCCCTTCCACAAGAGAAGTGACAAGAAGCAAGTGTGGGGATGCTTGAGACCATATGAAAGATGTATATCCTACCCCCACTCTCCAAAGTGACTTCCAAACTTATAAATATTTTTAATATAGTATCTATAAGTCTCCTGACCATGCTTTAAATACACACATCACCAAAATACCACCAAAACATGTCTATATACTTCAAAATAATGGTAGAATTAGCCACTTCCCTCTTGATTAGTTCGATGTGTGTGTGAATTTTAATCTTTTTATGAATAGAAAATATGAATTCATTCTTATAAAACCCACCATATTAATGAAACTTCATTCGATAAATCTTCCCCAATCTTTCAAAAACATTCAAATTCCCATTTCATGCCTCCCATGGGATGGAAAATTCCTTAATAAGATTGTATTCAAAATGTTGACTCTCAATCTGATATATTCCCTTACCTTAGAGGTAATCACTTCAAAAGGAAATGTGTACCTTATGTTTTAAGGGTTTTATTTATACATTACATCCTTGCAAGTGTCCAAAAAAATCTAAATTCTCATTACCAATGTGCTCTTTTATGGACCCATCATATTTAAAATCCCAAGGGGAGTCAAAGTGAAGTTATGAATCACCGTAGAAGAGTTGTAACTATCATAAAAAACATGATAGGAAAATACACCAAAGTTATCCCTTATGGTTATTCTCCTTATTATGTGTACGTTGGAATGTGGATTCCCTTGGGTTACATCCTAATACCCTTTAGTGTTCTCAATGTGTCTTGACTCTTCTTTACCAAACCAAATGTAGGGCTTATTGATTTTAATTAGGAGGAAAACTTAAAACAACATTGGGTACATACCTTTTATGTATATAATGTGTTGAAGTGAAAAACCTTGTCATAATACCCATATAAAAGTCCATTGGTGATGCCCTATCCAAAAAGGTCTCCAATATGCACCTCAAATACATAAAGTTTGAAAGATTTCTCCTTCCAAAGTGTTATCCCATTCAAGTCTTCTTTTTATCATCTATTGAAGATTATTTTAAACCCATTTATCACTCTTCCCTTCAAATTTATGAATTTTCCTTACATTTTAGGCCCTTGGAAAGGTTGCTATTATTTTGGAAACTTCAACTCCCTATCACAAGGAAAGAGGCATCTCTCCTTTGTATTTATATAATTTATTAGGATATGTAACTTACCTTTTTTTCTCAAATTTTTTAAGTGTGTCATATTAATATTTGACATGAATGACTCATAATTTTCTAAGTATAAACAATTCTTATTACTCGCATGACTTTTTTGATTTTTTTTAGCGCCAACAATTCTTATTTTTCATGAAATTTTATAAATTTTATGAGCACAAACAAATCTAATTTTTCTCATGAAATCATGAGTTTTTTGAGCACCAAATTCATTCTTTTTTTGAGTGTAACCTATATCATTTCTCAATGCAAAATTCAGACCTACTTCCCTTCCTTACAAACTAATAATTATCTTCTTCATGGACTTGCTTAAAATATTCATTTCTAGAATATATTAAGCCCCAAAAATAAGGGAATAAATATTATTTTACATACCTTAATGGATATTCAAAATTATAAGGAATATTCTTTCTTCCTTCCCATATCGAAATCCTCTCATGGAAGATGTCTTCCATCACTTTTGATGTAACCTTCAGGAGTGCCTTATCATTTAAGGAATGTGGGATCACTTCTTTGATTACCCAAGAAAGATTTGGAGTGGTTTGAATGATCTTCCATATGATCTTCACCTTTTTGTCCCTTTTCTTGATCCCAAGGTCTTGCCAACCTCTGTGCATGGGTGTCAAAGAATGTAGAAGTGATATGACCATAATATTAAGTGTATAATTTTCTTATAGATCCCACCTTCATATTAGGAATTTGTGATTCCTTATTCCTATAATCTCTTGGAGAAATTCATTTCTCCATTTATTTCCCTTCATCTTATCTTCATTATTTTCATGATCTCAATGATGATCAAAATGCTATAAAAACATAATATGAGGGTGATGCAACAATTTTTTTTATGAAAATAATCAATTTCATTACCTTTATATGTTTTTTTGAAAATTAAAATTGATTAGAAGTGAACATTAGCACTTGGAATTTTGACCTTGTCTATGACTTTCTCCCCACCAATATGCAAAATTCCTTTTTTTTAGTTGTAATCCTATCATAGTGATTTTAAGGACTCACCTTCACTTTTAAAAACTCTTAGTGGTATCTAGCTTGAAATTATATCAATTTTGACTCCCTTTCCATCCTTATCAACTTGTCACACCTCCCTTGGGTACTTCCTATATGGGAATATTTTTCTTCTTCTTCGCTTCGAGTATTTTTCCCATTTTCCTTAGCATGGAGGATGTATCCACAAGTTGTGTACCTTCCTTATTAAAATTATAATTATCATGTTTTTATAATCCTTATTTGTAATTGTCATGAGGGATTTACCCTCCCTATTTCCCTTCTTTGTGCATGATTTGTTATTTTTTACAAGTGGCTACCCCACTTGATTCCTCTTCCTTGGTGCAACCCAAAATTACCTCTCTTATTTCAACCATCCCTTTGCCTTTTACTTAGAGGTTTTTTTGTTGTTCATCAACTATTGGAAACCCTCATCTTTTTACCTTGAGTTTTTTTTATTTTTGTAACTAAGAATTTTTAACACTTGGTTGCCATAATGTGCTTAATTTTTCATCAAAGTAAGGTTATGGATTAGCCTGATCAAGCCTTCCAATGAGCCTCCTTCTGAATTACTCATAGTTTTATATGAGGTGATGCCCTTGGGTTATCAACCCCTATTTCCATCAATCATGTAAAAATCCTTATAAATATGCTAAGATGAATCTTAGGTCCTCTTCTACCTCCATGTAATGACCTAAAAAGTATGTATCTAATTTCTCAATCCATGTCATAGCTAAAATATTTGTATAACCATCAAATGTGTGAAGAAAAATCTTCCTCAAAGTATCATGTAACTCATGTCTAGCCTAAGTTCTTCCCCTACCTATTTTCCATGATAGAAAATCCTTGAGATCCATATCCTTCTTGAAATGGGGGTGGGTATGTCATATACTCCTCATAAATATATATCAAATATGTTCAAATGTAAGTTTTCTCCTTCCTTTCATGAGCTTGAGAATATTTTTAAAAACTTGTACTGTCCATATCTCCCATCCCACTATTTGACATGAAACCCTCAAATCCCATAGTTGGCAAAGAAATTAGTCTCAATACCAATAAAATATCCAAAAATAGGATATTTTGTGAAATTTGAAATTTCTAGAAAACCCTAGGTAAAATTTCAATTCCCATTTTTTATTTCTAGCAAACCCTACCACCCAAAATGATCACAACATGGCTATAGAATCTAACTAAAACCCTAACAAAACTTTTACCAATTTCTAATGAATAAAGAGGGAAAGGAAAGAAGAGTTTCAATTCAAACCTTATATGCCAAAGATGGATGAAAAATAAAAAATTAATAACTTTCTTCTTGACTTAAATTTATGAAAATTTATAACCAAATAATCAAACAAAAATTATTGAATATAAATCTATAATTGATGCCTATTTTCCAAAAAACTATGAAGCAATAAATGTTGTAAAATTTCCTAAAAATAGATAATAAAATATAGGAAATTATCCAATATATTTGAGGCCCTATAACCCTCTAAAATAACTCATAATTTCTTAAACAAATTATATAAAATTCATATAAAAATTAGATTGGGGTCTAGGTAAGAAAAATCCCCCAAAACCCTATCAAATACTCCCAAAACAAATTTTCCCCATCTGGAAAATATTACAATAAAATTAAAAATATTATTAGGGAAATAAATGACACTAAAAAAACTAGTAAATCACTCCCAAATCTAATTTCCATCCTCCATAAGTAAGCTACCTAAGTTGGAAACCTTTCTTTTTATGTTTTTCTAAATTTGATGGTCTACAACAACTCCAAGGTGAATTTTTCCCATGGAAGAATGAGGGTTTGAATCATTAATATCTTTAATTTAATGTTTTCATGTTTAATTCAAATGGATCAATATTTTTGTGCTCAAATTCCAATATTTGAATATCAAAATTAGAATCCCTATCAAATGATACCCTCATTTGATTTTATACCATTCCCAAGGGGTACACCCAAAAGGAGGGAAATATATTTTCAAAATTATAAGGAACAGCACCTTTTTAAAGTCTAATTAAGTTAATTTTCACCCATAAACTTTAAATTTCCCCAACTTAAGTCAACTTTTATAACATAAATTACTTTTTAAAAGTGATCTTATAATTAACCAATTATTCTCCTTATTTATTCTCTTTTTGCTTATCCCTAGGAAATGTATTAAGGATAAGAGTATTCAAATGTGTACCAATCAAAAGAGGGACATGAAATAAGGTATTTTAAGTTTATGTTTGGTTGGATTGGTTTAATATATATTAGGTGATGTGGTTATTTGTTGAAGTATTTCATGTTGTTGAGTAGAATAAATAATGTTTGAAGTTTGAGGGATGTTTACTTGAGGTATGGAAGTTGTGGAAAGAGAATAAGTTATATAAATTATATGAGAGATATGGTCAATTTTTGTTTTTAGAGGTAAGACTTATATGCTTTATAATTCCATAGGCCCCAAGTCTATGAGATGGGATGGGGAAGTGTCTTAAATAATGTGAAACATTGAAGAGGTGTGATGGTTAAGGGTTCGGATTGAACCTATATAAGCAAGTTATCTACTCATATTATTAATGTTAACCACATTATCTTCATTGGTGTCAATATATATAATAGTTTAAATGTTATTGGTAGTAGGGATGGGTTGATCAATGTTGTTTGGATGATTAGTAAGAGGACCCTTATAGATAGATAAATAAGCATTGGCTTGGTTTAAATATTTATTTTTATTTTGGGTTTCATGAGATTTACATGCTATTTCATACTATTTTTGACTTTTACATATAAGTGAGTCATGGTCAATTTTTTTGTCCAATGAAATAATCCATACCAAGATTCCATAATTGTATACAAGTGTTATGAAAATGGCCTTAACTTGCATAAAACTAGAAAATTTTATTTAGATCATACCATGTTTTCATAGTATGTGTAGTATTAATATCTCATTTTGAATATTTTGGAAGACATTTTAAATTTTTTTCTAAGGAAAGAGGTTTGTGCACATTAGTGTGATTATCTTGAAAGAATGTGGGATTATGATGATAATTGTTATTATGTGGAGGTAAAAGAACATGCTCCATGGTAGTATTTTGAGAAATGGCTTGTATGATGTGTATGGAATCATAAATATTTTTAATACCATCATTGGTTACATGTTAGTTTGTATATTTTACAAGAATGCAAGATACCATTGTAGGTTGTGGAGGTTCAAATTTATGTATAGGAAAATATTGATGATTAGCTTGGTCAAAATCCTCTTCAAAAGTTTTCAGGGAAAGAGTCCTAACATGATATTATAATTTAGGATGAAAAAAATTAGTAAATAAGTGGAAGAGTTCATAATCTTCCATATTATTCTCAACTTTATTAGACAAAGCTTTCCATCATTTCATGAAAAATTTGCCATTTCAGTTTTTAATTATTTATATTTGGTGAAATGAGCTAAATTATTTTTAAGAACATTAATAATTTAGAATTATTGATAAAATGATTTTAAAAAGTCATCTAATCTATTAATTAAGTTGTTTTTAAGTTGATTATACCAATATAAAGCATATCTTGAAAGTATTTTATCTAAGAATTTAGAGGCAAAAAATGTATTAAGTTTAACCCAATATTTTTAAATGTTTCAATTTTTTTTAAATTTAAGTTTGAATCTGTAGATCCATTATAAGTGATAGTGGGAGTGATACACCCATGTCAATGTCAAAAATTTTAGGTACAAGAGGTTTATTTTATAAGGGTTTAATAGTGTTGTAGATAAGTGGGGGTTTTGGTATGAGGTTACCATGTGAATCCCTAAAAGGGGGGGTCGGGGGTGTTGGGATTTTGCATTCCCCTTTGAGAATGTTATGGTTAGTTTTAGAGATGTAATAAGAGATTTTACATTTTCATCATTTGGTTTGCATTATTAGTTTTAAATGTATGCATTTGCTTAGGAGTTTGTAATAATAGTTGATTAATTTGAGAATTATTTTGATTAATAGAAGAAACATTTGATAAATTAGTGGTATGTGAGATATTAAGAGTTTGAGATGCACTTCGAGTATGATATGAGGTATTATCTAGTGTAGCACTAGTAACATGATAAACACTAGTGGCATGATATCCATTAGTCTCATAAGAAGAATTAGTATAAGAAGCATTAGTAGCATGAGATGTACTAGTACCATGGCTATGCGTGTGGGTATTTTTAAGATCCCCACTATAGGTTGATCCTACCATGATTGTGGAAATATTTGGCATGAAGGTAAAAGAAGATAGAGATGATGATGTCATGGTGTAATAAGGAGACATGATAGAGTGGAAAAGTATGGAAAAAAATTGAATTGCCCAAAATCATATAGAAAAACTAGATTATGGTGAATGGATTTCTTTAAAATGAGGGTTCATCATGATGTTATATATGATTGTATCATCCTTACCTCTATGTTGAGTTATTTTTTTGATGAAAAGGATCATTTTAGCCATGTAATAAAGGTCATTTTCATCTTCTATCATTCATAAAAATAAGGGGTTAAGTATAATGAAAGAAGGATTTCCATAGTTGGTAGTGTAGGTGGTAATATGGAAATTTATTTGATCTAGGTTAGGACCATAAAGTGTGTTTTAATAAGTCTATTAGGATTAGTGAAACTCATCATGTTGTTTTGATTCAGTTTTATATTTTATTCAAAAAATAATCCATGATAAGGGAGGGAAGCTAAAAACCTATTGGAAATGAAGATAAAATGGTATGATAATGGGTTGAATTGGTTGAAATTGTTTTATAAGAAAATAAATAGGATATTCTAGAAGAGACATAATCAAACATGTCGACTATGTTATACATATGGTTAAACTAATAAAGTCTAAGACACACAATAAAATGGGTCGGATGTGTGTTGAAGGTAAATATAAATGATAGCCTTTGAGATACTTGGTATAATATTACTATTATGTCCTATAAGAGGATGAAAAAAGACCAACCTATGAGAGACTAGGTCAAAAAGGACTATGTTTTGTAGAAGGGTAAAAAGACCAGCCTATGAGAGATTGGGTAAAAAAAAATGTGTTTTATGGAAAATACATTACAACAGACACAATTGAGTGAGTCAAATATGATCTAAGGATAAAGATAGGTTTTGATAGTTGTGACTCTAGATGATCTAGTGTTAATTGGTAGTGAAATTGAAATAAACACATTGGCAAATAGGTCGACCTAGTTGATCTAGTTATAACATAGAAAAAAAAACTTATACTAATGTTGGAAAATACAAGTCATGTAATAAATCATACAATTTACAAATGGAAAGTGGTAATGCTAAAAATACAAATGTTAATCTATATGAATATTCTTGAATCTTTTAAGTTATAGATTTGAAAGGAAATGTGATAGGGTGTTTATATTTAGAAAGGAACTAGAAAGAGGTAAGATAAAGTTGGTTTCAAGTTATTAAGGCTAAAAGGGATATATATGGGTGATGTTACTAGCTTGGTATTGGTATCTACTCCCTAAATTCATAATCTCACAATGATAAGGGTGTTAGGGTATTTGTTAATATATACCATCAACCACATATTTATACTCAGCTAGAAAACCATATCAACTTCCCCCTTGGTGATTAAATCTAAGTAGGTATACCTTGGGTAGAATTATCTAATTTTTTTGTATATTTTTTTATTTGGTTAGTGTGTGAATAAAAATAATAATGTGAATAAATTGATGAATTAACTTTCATAATTATAATATGTGTACTACTCTAAGCAAATAAGCAATAAAATGAAAGATGAATTAATTACTACCAATATGAGTTAATTTATTTTTATTTAAGAGTAATGGGTTAGTTGGGTTGACCAAGTATAAAAATAGTACATAATGAAATCAACTTGATTGATTTTGCCTATTAAAGAATAGGCCAAGGAAACATAGTCAAACAAGTTGATTGAGTCTCCTTAGAAAGAATCAACTACAAAACTAAGTCGATCCAGTCGACTTAGTTTATGTTAGGTTTATGTTTTTATAGAATTAAAAAATATGAAAAATAGGACTAAAATTGAGAAAATAAATGACTAAGTTGGTTAGAATGAACTTGATGATTTAATAATAAATTTTTATTTTCTTTGCAAATGTTGAATTTCTATTTTTATAATGTGTCATCCAGATGATGATTTTTAACTTTCTAACAAATTCCATTAGGTTGAATAATTATAAATACTTTTATGTAGACAAGAAAACTAATTTGATTGAATCAATTTAATTATCTTTAATTGAAGATGACCTACACAAAGCTAAATAGAGTCTATTGGATGGACTATCTTAAAACATATGGAAAAAATGTTATATTGAGTTGATAGAGTTGATCCTGTAATATAAAAATGAATTAAATGATAAATGAAATCATGAAGAAAAACTTACAATGGTTAGTTTCACATCAGTTTCACTATAATGTATACAAGATAAAGAGAAGGTGATTTATAAATCAATCCTAGCTCAAAGAAGATAAATCAAATTATTCATTCCACTTGTTGGTACATTTATATAATTGGGGTCATGACCAATATGTATACACTAGACCTAAATAAGGGGTATATTATTTTACAATATAACTAGAGAGGGTTATAAAGCCTCTAATTGAGTAATACCACACAATAACCCTATGTGGGCCCCATGGTTTATAACAAAGTAAATTAAATCTAATCTAGTTTTCACCAAATCTTGTGGCACAAATGGGGAATAATAAATAATAAACATGCAATATATAAATCTAATAAATTAAATGTATAGGTAATCCTAAACATGAAGAGACAATACATTCATTAGTCATTACTTATGCAATTCTATCTACTAAAGAGTAAAATTTAGGAATACTTACCTTAAAGATAAACCCATATTTCTCAATATCTCCCTTGGCCAATAAAATTTTGAAAGAGGTTATTATGTTTCATAAGGATAACAAATATATTTTAGATCTTATCTACAATATTTCACCTATGCATCTAAAATATGTTTCCCAGAAGCCAAGATTATTCTCCAAGTGTAAACCATATGCAATGACTCCTCAAGTAGAATGGTTGAAAAACATATCATAAATAAGTGAAAATGAATTATTCTCTTTATTGAAAATGGGGTGAAAGATGTGTATATATAGTGGGATCTAACCCTAAACCTTTCCATAATTTTAGTTGATGTAGTCAACCTAGTCGACCTAGTCAGTTAAGAAATAGAATAGTTAGAACCTAGACTAAGTTTATTGGGTGGACTTAGTCTTGTAACATGCTCTATACTTATAACTAAACCAACCAAGTTGAATACATTTGATAATTGGTAAAAAAGGGTTTTGTCTTAGTCAATGGATATTTGTGGTGGTGAATTATTTGGAGAAGTATATAAGGGAGGTGTCAAAGATTATGGAAACATATATGATGTACTTTTGTTAATTTTGAGTGGTGGTATAAGGAAAAACAATATTAAAAAGCATAAATGGTCTACCCACCCATTTTTTAGTGCACCTATTAAGGCATACACTCAAAGAGATTGAGACTCCATGGGTTCTTACAAGAGTTAAAACATCATCAATTTATAATGTTTAAAAATGTTTTGTATATACACATCTTATTTATAATGAAGTGACTCTATATAAACTCACCATCTAACGTGTGTGACTTATAATTACTATTTTATATAATGTAATGAATGATCTATGGTCACATATATTTGATCCAAAGCTTCCCCATGTTATTTTCATATATAAAATCACCTTAGATATGATGTAGGGTTTCTTAATTTTTATGTGATTTTCTTATGAAACCTAGGTTATGATGGGTATTTTATACACCTTGGATCCATATTTATAAGAATCTATTTTTATCTAGATTTATCAATTCTAATAATCTATTTTATAAAGATGCATGGTGTTTTAATCCTCTTATGCACATAATTCAATGTAGAAATTAATAAATCTAGTAATAACATGGACTCTCTCCCATATACCAATTGGATAGGTTGATGCATGACTATCAGGGTTTAGAAACTATATAGTAAAGGGGCATCATCACAAGTATTATAGGGAAATGAAATGAAGGAATGATGGTTTCAATGAACTCACATTGGTTAGGATGACATTTTATTATGGGTATGATGAATCCATTATTATTCAAAGAAAATACCTATTTATGTAAGTCGTGGTTATAAAATCACTAGCCAAATTGGTAAATAAATAACATATATCTAGAAAACATGACATGTGGATAGTTTTAGAAGACTAAGGGAAATTGAATAGATTGGTGGGATGTAAATGCCAGGTCACTAGGATTATAAGGGAGTTTTGAAATATGGTAGAGATTTACTTGATAACACTCAATAAAAACATGTAAGGAAAGAGGGAAGTTAGAAATCAAGAATATAGAGAGATCTTATTGAATCTTAGTGAGTGTTTGATCATATATAATATCATGCTAAGTATTTTTATGTTCATCTACCCTAGTAATTAGATTGAATAGGTTTGTATTCATTGTCATATATGGAAGGGATTATTTTATATTTATGTTATTATTTATGACATTATTAAACATTTTTTTGGTTTCTGTTTCTAAGTCTTGTGTTTGCATGTGTGTCCTTGAGAGTGATTGGTGCAACACATGTTGGTGAGAAAAGAAACCATTCAATTTATCACCTCATTTTTATCTACATAAATTGGTAATAGAGTAATATTTTATTTTTTGGGTTATGTTTTTGAAAAATCATATTTATTCATTGTCATGTTATGAAAGAGATGTTTGCCTTATGGTGAATATATGACACATGTAGTAAATCCTATTAGAAGAGGAGGAAGGGTACCTATAGTTTTATACTTAAAAGAGATTCTAAGAGGAATATAGGTAAGGTTAGATACAATGGAGACATCAAAAATAAAATTAAATAATCTTAAGGATAAAATGTGAGGAAGGAGTATAAAATCAATGGATTTAAATATAATATATAGCAGAAGAGCTTGAGGATATATTTATCAAAGTTATTGAAAAGATGGAAAGAAAACAAAAGTTTAATAACCCATACTATGGATACATATTGAGCCCTGAGGATCTCATTTGTTGGATTATGGAGATGGAAAACTAATTTAATATGATTCTATGCATGACCCTAAGAAGGTGAAGTTTTCATGTACCAAAATGAAAAGTCATGCATCTTTATGGTGGGATAATCTACATCTAGAAATAAAGATAAGAGGCAAAGATAGAATCAAAGCTTGGGGAAAGTATGTTCATGAATTTAAAAGGTAAGTTATTTCATTTATATTACTATTTTAGTTGAGTTCATTAAAATAGTTGCATAACCAAAGGTAAAATAATGCATGGAGGAGTTATACAAGTTAACTATTTGAGCTAGTCATATGGAAGAAGGTCAAGATAAGATATGAAGGTATTTAGATGGACACTTTGTTTCCACTCGCTATGGGTTTAGAATTTTAAAGGTGAAACTAGTAGAATAATCCTATCAATTTCCATTGAATAAAAAATAAACATTATTTTTAAGGCACTAAATGAACTATAGAGGTAGAGGAAGGTTCTCAAGAGGAAGAGGAAAATAATGGTGGAAAAGGATAACATAATCATAAAGGGTGAATTAATTACTTAAAAAAATCATAATTAAACTCAAAGAGGAAGAGGATTTTATTCTATAGGGAACATGTGCTTTAATATCATTCTACGTAATATTATTTTATCTTAGGTGTTATTTGTAGGAGAGATTTTGTATCATAGTGGTAGATGAATAGTCTATTTAGAGAAAGATGAATAATATCATAGGAAATGAAGTGAATAGTTACTTTTGTTTCTCCAAAAAAATTTAATATTATTAATTTAATAAAACATGGATACATTTTCCTTTACACAAAATTCTTAGTTTTGTCATTCCACTATTCTTGACTTACCATTGGTATCAGAGCACATGGTTTGTCAATTTTTTGCTCCATTCATTTGTGGCCACTTATGTTTTAAATTCAAACTCTTTTTTATTCTTCAACTACACCACCTAATAAATTTTCATCATACCTAGAAAAATTAGTTCTAGAAAATTATTAATGTGGTGGATCAACATTATTGAAGCATTCCATCTACAAGAAAAATGTCTCATAGGATTATGTATGCATGGTGCATTTAATTTTAGTTTGGTCTAACATTGACACATTATAATTTGATCAATGGCTATTTTTTCAACTTAGAACTATTACATGGAATTATAACTACTATAAAATTCTAGGTTTTTGTCTTTTAAATCCATTTTGATTGCTAAGTTGGATGTTTGGACTATGTTAGAATATTTGGATTTCACTTTTTTTGAATTTTTTCATCTTGTAACTGGTTAACTAGCATTGAATACATGTTGTATTTTAATTTAAACCCACATTTCACTCAATAAATTTGCATTTTGGATGGTGCTTTGGTTTCCAAAATGTGTTTTAGATTGAGTTTTCAAGTGTGTTTTGGATTACTTATGCTACTAGTGATAAGAGTAAGTTTTAAAATTCAAATTCGTGTCAATTAGCTTTTCAAGCATAATATCCATGTCAAAAGAGGAATAATTCAAAGTAAAATAGTTTAATAAATTTATATTTATTTAATTTCAAAATAAAATCATAAATATTTATGGAAAATATTCCCATCTAAGGGTTTATTTTACATATTCAAGATCTAAAAATAAGTCATTTATTGTGAAAATAAATTTTAGGAATTTTTCTTTTTAAAAAATAATAAACTTTTTAAAAATAAAATAAGTTTTATGAACTCAAAAAAATAGTTGCATTAAATATTAATGGTGCCTCCATTTCATGTTTATGAGTAGCATCATCATGACTGAATTATTGCAATTGTGTGCTTATATAGTTGAAATAAAAATGTTTGATGAATTATCACTATAAATCATTGAGGAGACATAGGAAAAAATAATTTATCATTCCCTTTATTTCCTATTCTCTACTATCAATAGACATAAATATCAAAACTAAAAATAATCTGAGTATAGGGTTGTTACACTCATGTATAATGAATTACATCTAAGAGAACAACATATATGGAGTGAATCATTTTCATGTATTACCTAGGTATCACACATAATTTTTATCTCATTTTTTTAATGTATCTTACATAACATTAGGTATATAAAAACTATGAACTTATTCCATGTACCCCCAATTATATAGGAAGGGTGATCATATAAAGAGGTTTGGTATATCAATTAGTTAATTGTGTGTGTGTGTGTGTGTGTGTGTGTGTGTGTGTGTGTGTGTGTGTGTGTGTGTGTGTGTGTGTGTGTGTGTGTGTGTGTGTGTGTGTGTGTGTGTGTGTGTGTGTGTGTGTGTGTGTGTGTGTGTGTGTGTGTGTGTGTGCGTGCGTGCATGTGCGTGCATGCTCGCATGCGTGCACACGCACGTGTGTGTGCGTGCATGCACGTGCGCACACACACACACACACAGATATATATATATATATATATATATATATATATATAATGGAATATTTTGGACTAATAAGGAACCATTCCATCTCCCTAAACAATAATATTGCACTCAATCAAAACAATTATTGGAACATAATAACTGGGAAGAACATCTAGTTAGAATGATTAAGATAGGTGTAGAACACACTCATCTTCAATAGATTTAGGTTCAATATCTGTAATAGGGATGCATAACCATATGAACAAAAGGAAGCAAGTGAAATATAATCCTAGAAGCACAATAATTCAAAACAATCTACCTTGAAGTGGTCCTCAATTAATGATGAGGTTTTTTAAATCACATATATAAATGAAACACACTTTGAGAAGCACTAAAAAAATTTAATGCCTTGTATGATTCTCATTTATAATTATATTTCATAAAATTGTAGTTTAAATTATTCAATATTGAATTCAAAGACAATGATGTCATGAGTTTATCTTTAGAAATCCATGCTATCAAACATGACGTTGATGTTTCTAGTGTAAATGTTGATGTATACATGAAAACCTTAATCAAATATCTTATCCATACATACTTAACCTACCTAGAGTATTTACAAGTAAGAAATATGTTAAATACTATTACTTTTGATCAACTAGTTGAGAATATGCCTGAGAGAGGAAAACCCTTTGGAAGAAAGACTAGGCCCATAAGAGAAAGAATTTGTTTTGATAATTTAAATTTAAATTATTGTAATAAAATTTTAAATGATAAAGGAAAAGGGAAAAATAAATGGTGAGATGGAAAATCTATAAAAAATAACAATTAACATTAAGAAATAAAAATGGAAGAAAACATTTGTTTTTCAAATATTTTTAAATAAAAGGGAGTCATGGGAACCATGAATGCAATAAATCATGGGAAAATATTTAACCCTATAGAAAAAGTGTAAACTATTAAAATCAGACTCAACATAATTTTTAAGGGAATGTGTTCTTTTTTTCTCTGATGTGGCAAATAATGTCTCAATGAGTTTAATTGGGGAAAATTATTGGGTTATAGGCACTAGTGTCACACAACATATTATGAAGGGAATTATTTGAGGATTTTCATTAATAAATTTATAGTAAAATATATTTTTTATATAAAACAATTCTATAACCTCAAGAAAAAGGTTCAATTTGACTCAAATCACTAGGGATTCCAAATTTCATTCTCTACAATGTCATATATCTTCCTTAATTTAAAATAAACTTTTTGTCTCTAATTATCTTTCAAAAACAAGTTAAATTCATTATTATTGATGATGGAGTCGTGAAATTGATAATAAAATATGATAAGATAGTTGTTTTGATTGGATATGAATAAGGAAAATTTCTAAAACTCATGGTTGGGCACTCAATTCTAACTTTTTTTTCTCATATTTCTAAAGAATTAATGTCAAAAATTATTCTCTATCATTCCATATTTTGGAATACACACTATAAAAATATTCATATAATGAAAAATGATGGTGTTTTATTCTTACCAATAGTTCTTAAAACTATTGAAAAGTGTGAAGCTTTTCATATTGGATAAACACAAAAGGGAACCATTTCAAAGGTTATAATGGAAATATGTTTAACCCTAAATTAAATGGTTTGGGGTATGTATTTAAATTTAAGCTTAGGATTAAGAATATATAAATGAAATGGAATTAGGGTGATAATCAGATCTATAGCATGCCTATTAAATATTAAACTCAAATACAAGAATACATCGAATTTACTATGTTGAAATAGTCTAAATATGGAAAGTATAACTAGGCTAGATATATAAATGACAGATAAGAGATTACTTATATTATTCTAAAATTTAGTTATTGATCTAGAATAGGATAAATTAGGTGGAAATATAGTTCTATAATAGTTTTCATATTCTAGATCTAGTGTTTTTGGCTATTTGTATAGTTGTGTCAGCCCTAAATGGTTGCATTGACACTACTATCTGAGTTTGATTATAGTGTCTTATATAAAATATATGGTGAAATAGGATGAAACCTCCTACATGCTTCTAGGTTTGGATTTTATTTCACTCTGGTCCATTTAGATCTTGGTCATGGACTATCATTCCTTATGAAATGGAAAAGCCCTAGATTTCCATCTTTAATATGACCTTAGGCGAAATTGGGTTAGTGGACACATAGTGTCAAGTTGACCCAAATGACTGGATTATCAAAACACACTACCTATATAACCAATACTTTGAAGAGGGCCTAAAACTAATGTAATTATTTTGTATGTGTTGGATTATGTGTGAATCATGTAATGTGTGTAAAATAAGTATAATAATGACCTAGATTATAACTTATCAAATTGGGCTCTTAGGTTGATCCTTTAGTACTTCAGACATATATATTTGATGTACCTATGAATGATATGGAAATAAGGAAGATTTGATCAACTAAATTCTTGATAGAGTTCTTTGATAAGTGACTTGGTCTCTTTGGTATTTTATACATGAGGAATGAATAACGGTTGATATTGTATTTATAACAAACCCTTTGGAATAATGACTTTAGGTAATTGCATATTTGTGTTGGGTTAAGAAAATAAAATTGATGATACTATTTGTCCCATATGTTAGTGTCAATGGAATAGCAAAATATGTATAGGATTATAACTTTTAGAGGTGTAAGATAAGTACTTTTTAAGTATTCTAGGTAGGACACAATGTTTATGCCATCAATATAAGACTATCTAGACTAACATATAAACCATGGAGTAAAATATAAAGTATATGTGAGGCTTGTAGAATCAAAGATAGTGTATAAATAAGAGGAATAGTTAAGGTCTAAGTTTTCAAATTCTATGATAATGGGGTCATACATAATCAAAAAATAATATCTACATTCCACCCCAACTTTAATCTAGTATTGAAATTCTTAGTTTAAAAGAAATGAATAAGTACCTAGGTGTGTATGAAAACCTTATCTTTTATTGAGTTTAATTTTAGTTCTTTGCTTGTTACTGAGCTATAACCAAGAGCATGTTACAATGTAAAATTAATGGATATAATTTGTATTAAAAGTACTTGAAATTGATAAAAATTAAAAGATCTAGGTTTAGGAGAACACTTGTGTGTCAATATAACTACCTAGCCTATTGAAAGTTATTTTAAAAAAGATGTATCAGTTTAAAGCTTTGAAATGGATATTAGGATAAATATCTAAACTAAATATATCTAAGGAGATAGAGAGATATTGGAAGGTACATGCCCCCAAGTTTGGAAAAAAATTGAGTTTCTACCTAGTAGTTGACATTAGCTCAAATGTGCAACCTAATGATACTAATTACCTATTAAGGTTATACGATGAAATAAAACATGAAAAATTGGAAATATTAAGTTATTTTATCACCTCAATCATACCAAAAAGTGAACCAACTATTTCACTAGATTGGCTCAACATGGCCCATAAAATTTTGTAAGGTCTTTCTACATGCAATGGTTTTGGAATATGAAATTGATTTAGATTTTGAAAATATTTGGAACTTATTTCATAAAATATGCACCTTAGATATGTTTCATTCTAAAAGTGTGTATAAAAATAATACAAATGTATATAAATTTTCCACAATTATTCATCTAAATCATATAGCTATGTGATTTGGCTAATTTGAATAATTGTGTGTGGAGGGGATGCTTCCAAAGCATGCCCCTACTATATATAGAGAAATTTGAAAATTAATATAAGTAATAATGTGGAGGAAATGTTTCTAAAACATTCCCCTAGTGTAAAATGGAGATGGTGAATACTAAATAGGTGTGGAAGACATGCTTCTAAAGTATGCCCCCACTAAATCTATAAACTGATATAAGTACCATATACTAAATGAGTGTGGAGAACATGCTTCCAAATAATGTTCCAAATAAATATGATAATTATTTAAAGTGTGGAGAAAATGATTACTAAGAATTACCCCATTAATATTTTCCCCCTTTGAGGTGAGATAAAAATAAGAACTGAGAGTTGCCTACCTAAAAAGGGTAAGACAACTCTACAATTTGTGAATGTAACCATGTAGAATATATAAGGAAAATGTCTAGGTAAATGTATAATTTAATCACATATAACCAATGTTATCACATGTAGGCATAAGATGCATGATAAAGATCATGGAAGCATCTAGATAGTGACATTACAATATTAACATGTAAACAAGCACATGCAAGAGCACTAAAAAATAAGTCAAAAATAAATTGTCTAAGGAGACTACAAATAAGGGGAATGTTCAAATGCTACACAATTGAATCGACATGACTTAGTCAAATATCCATGAAAGGAAGAATGGTATATCTAAATGTCGATATAAACAATAATGACATTATGTAAATGTAAAAGAAAGCATACATAGGCACAAGGTGCACAAGCAAATTAACATATTGAAATTCTTGAACAAACAATACAAGATAATCAAGGAATTTCATAAAATGAATCATAAACATGTCATAGTGGCCCATGGATAAAGTGTGTTAAAAAAGTATATCAAGTGTATAGCATATGAATTACCCTATGTGTTATATAATCATGGATAAGATTCATGTGTAAGCACATATGTAATCTCAAACATGATAATTTAGAGTGATCATCGAATCATATAACCTATGTGTATCAATCTTGAATAAGTGGCTTCCCCTAATGCCCATCTGACATGAGTAGAAGGAAGGCCCAACATTAGAAAAAGGAGTGTGTCATGTATTTGTGTATCACACCCAATATATAAATGTGATACATATGTGTATGTATGAGTAAATAAGTATACCATCCATCAATATGGAGGTAACATATAGATTCCAAGGAGATAATATAATAGGTAAGTGCCTAAAGTATTTTGATTTTTTGAATGTTTTTTAATCTTTTTTTAGTATTCTTGTAATTTTTGGAGTAGTTATAATCAAGTAGGTCCTCATCCTCAAAGGTAGTGGGTCATTTGAAAAGGATTTTATGATTTTTTATATTAATATAGTGCCAATAACCTCAATGTTCCTACCTAATGGTTTACTTGCAGCCAATGGTATAAACAATGATCATGTCCATCATGCTAGATAAAAGTTGGTGTGAACTTATTATAAAAATTTACACACATGTTTATAGGATCCAGTTTACCATTCCACTCAAATAGAAATTTTATCCAAATTTAAGATATAAATTTGGTTCATATTTAGTTATCCATATATTTAAAACTTGGATAAATAAGCCACAATCAATGGGTATTAAAATGCATCCTCTTAATTTTAGATATAATGTAGAATATGCTACCTCATCAATAATATGCCAGAATCAAGCTAAAAAGTCGTACCACAAAAGGTATCCCACTTTTTTGGATCAAATTAGATATTTTGACAATATACCCCATCAATATAAGAAGTAAAAATTAAATTTTAATGATTTTCTAGCTTTCACAGATGTTTATCATTTGAAATATAGGAAGGATTTGGCAAATTAACTATTATGGATACAATATGTATGTGTCTTTCACTCTTATAATGTTGGATAATGGTTTTCAATATCACACATTGATTGGTATTATGGACAATGATCCAATGATAATTACATTATGGTAGTACCTTTTTGGGTATAAGTATAGTATTATATATGTGTCGAGTAAAAGGTAAATAAATCATATTATGTTCAAGTAACAAAGATATGATTATATGGTTAGTATGCTATTCTAGCATGATTTGTAATATTGGTTGTGAAGGATTTTATGAAGTCTCAAACTTATTTACATGATGTAATTACATTTGAACCTTATAAGTTTGACTCAATGCTTTTAACCAAGATGGATGTATGGAATAACATGCATTTACATGCTCACTTATTAGTTTTTTTTTTTCTTATCTATATGTAATGTCATATTTTCTAAAAGTGGGTTTAAATTATATGTGATAGGACCCATAGATTCAACTAAGTAGTGTGAAAATTGATCAAGTGGATCAAATTTTAAGTCTCACATTTTTAATAAATTATCTCATAGGCTGTGTCATCATCACTATCATAATAATCTAAAATATGGCCATATTTTTTCTTAGTATTGACCAATAAAGGAAGTTCAAATGTTGGATACTCTTTTATTTGTATTGGTGATTTTTTTAATGTCTCTTTATTCTTATGTGCATCAATATGAACTTTAGGATGTTGTGTTATATTATCATTTTGAGAAAAAGGAGTCATTATACTTGACTCACCTATTTCATATGTATGGATGTGTTTAAAAGGTATGGATTGTTTAGGTGATACTCTTGTAGGGATTCCTTCAATCTTAGAATGTATCTTTTTAGATTATTTGAAAGGATCATCATTAACAAGCATGGACAATAAGGTCCCCTCGTGTATGAATTTGACACATCAATGAAGTAAAAATGGGATATATTTCATTAAATGCATCCAAGGTCTACCCAAAATTAAATTTTAATGTAAATATTGCGACATGAATTTAAAATTAATTAAATTTATTTTTGGTTTTAAGGTCATTTCCATTGTAATTTGTCTAACTGGAAGGATATGTGAATTGTCAAAAAAATTTATATCCATACTAGTGATTTGTATAATAGTTTTGTTGATACCCACGGTTTTTAGGAATTACATGCTACAAATGATTAGGCCTAATACATTATTAATGAGAACTCTTTTGATGCCTTTATTTTGTATTGTTAATTGTATGAACAATGGAAAATTCTAGTAAAAAAAAATATATGGATGGTAAATTTTTTGGTTTGAAGGTGATGAGATTGTCATTATTCTTAATATCTTAAATAATAACAATAAAATATGTAGGTTCAACATTACTTAGGACTTGTGTTTCACACAATTCCCCATATAAGATATCGTTACAAACATTAGATTGATTTAGAAGATCAAAGATTGAAATATTATCATGTGTATTGTTTAATTGGTTAATAATTTCATATCCCTTCTATTATATTACAATATTGGGTTTAGGTATAACTTGTTGTGTATTAATAGGTGGCATATTGGTTGGTAATCATAACCTATTTAAGTAGTAACAGTGTGGACCACATAATAGAATATAATCTATGGGTTAATAATGGGTATGGGATGGTATCTATCATTTAAATAATATATAAGTAGGAAAAAATTTTGAGAGCATGTTTATTGTGATCTATATATTGGCTCTATAATATTATAAAATAAATTTTGAAAAGAGATTAATTGTTGTGTTTGATTTAAAATATTATCATTATTGGTACATGTTCCCTTATAATATTTGACAAGGTAAGTAATGTATAGAAATAGAAGAACTAAAACATATTGGAATCTAAAATAGAACATGTATGCATCCATGTTATACATATTTTATGAAACTCAAGGGTCATAAAATTAGAAAAAATAGAGAACCCTAAATGTCCTAGGGTTTTATGTTTAAAGATCAAGTTCACAAAATGTTTAACCCTAAAATGAAATGGTGTGGGGTATGCATTTTATTTTAATATTAGGGTTAATAATATATAAAATAAATGGCACAAGGATGATAATTATATCTAATATATTACAATTAAATACTAAACTATAATTATACACTAAATTTATTAGCTAAGATATCTAAATATGAAAATTACAACTAGGATAGATATATAAATGACAAATAAGTGAGTACTTAGCTTATTCAAATGCTAATGTAGTTATATATTTTTAATAGTCTAAAAACATATGATAATATAGTTCTAGAATAGTTTTAAAATTTTGTATCTAGTATCTATAACTATTTAGATAGTTATGTCATCCCTAGATAGTTGCATCAACAGTACTATTTGAGTCCAAAGATAGTGTCTTGTATAAAATATCTCTTGATTTAAGATGTGAAAACTTGTATACTTCTAGGTTTGGCTTTGACTTCACTTTGGTTCATTTAGATTTGGGTCATGGACTATCACTCCTTGTAAAATGGCAAACCCCTAGCTTTCCATCTTTAATGTGATCTTGGAGAAAATGGGTTAGTGAGCATATAATGCCAAGTTGACCCCAATGAACCTTTTATCAAAGCATTATTTATACATAAATAATAACCTAAAAGGGTATCAAATTGATGTATTTATCCCCTATGTTTTTTATTATGTATGAATTATGTAATGTGTGTAATGTATGGTAGTGAACTAACTTGTAACTTAGAAAATCAAGATCTTGGGCTAATCCTTTAGTGATTTAGACCTATATATGTATGATTCATCTAAATCATATATAAATATGGAAGATTTGATCAACTTAATGCTTGATAGTGCATTTTTTATAAGTGCCTTGTTCTCATTAGTATTTTATAGGTGAGGAATGATTAAGGGTTGATACTTTATTATATAAACCCATTTGGATTAATGAATCACATTAAATAACTTAGGATGACCATTAAGATGCATTTCATTTCTAAAGTGGATGAATCTAGTGTTGAGAAGTGTTGTCATTGATGTCAAAGTGCATCTAGTGAAGATTCATGGTGAGTGGTCATTAAAGTATGATCTTGTGATATTGATATGACAAGGTGAGTTTGTAGAACCTTTGTCTTCTCTGATGTTTGATGTTAAGTTTGATATCAAGGTATAGGTCATGGAAGATATTTAAAGAGAGAAATAATAACTACATAGGAAGCCATGTGAAAAGTTGAATTTGAAGACAAGAGATAATTTGAAGGAAAGAGAGAATTTGAAGGTAAATAATGTATTTTTATTACATTAAGGTATAGATGAATGTGTCTTATATCTTCTTGGTTGATATTTTGTTGAGATCATGACATGGAAGGAACATGTCAAGGCATTAAAGTGTCTTATAAAGCCTAGTCTAGACCTTGTGATAAGGTATGTACAGGTATCATGGCAAAGTGAGTGATCCCATGAAAGTGAGAAGTTATTAGGAATTGTATGGGATTTTTATTTAGGTCTATAATCCTTTAGAAGTGTTTTAAGGTAGGTTATTGAGGTCAAGTGCTTAAGTAGCCTAATCTTAGTTTTGGCATGAAGAGACCTTATGAGAAGGTATGAGCATGTTAGCTTGGTGACATGAGTGAACACAAGAATGAGTGGATTCATGAGGTTTTTTGAGCATGTATATGAGGAATTAGAGCACTCATAAGAGTCTCAGGGTAAGCCTATAGGGGTAGGACATTTAGACCAAGTTTGTATCTATATCACTACTAGACTTTGCTTAGCCTGATGAGGCATCATGATTTATTATCAAGTCATGTGAAAGATGTATGGCAATGTATAAGCATTAGATATGTTTCTTGATTATGTGAAAGATGTGTATAGTATATGTAAAGAGGCATGAAGGTCATTTTAATGCCTAATGTGGTTTGTAGGTAAAGGCCAAGAGAGAAAAGAGAGAGAATATGGTCTAATGAAGGTTCATGATCAGATTTAAAGGTTGTTTATCTCATTTAATAATTCTAATATGTGAGGTACATTATTTCAAGTTTTTTCATGTAGTTTGAGGTCATAGTTTGAAGGATAAAGCATGAAATTTTTTTTAGAGGTCTCTTGAGTGCTTAGAATTAAGGGTTCTCAACTCGAGAAGGATTTTATTGTGCTCATAATATTGTAAAAAAAATTAATGGGAACATAATAATTTTATTTTATATGGGGAATGGTCTTATCTTAAAATTTTAGGTGTTAGTTTTTGGATTAAGGGGCTATGCTTTATGAATGATCGTTAAGAGTGGAAATAGGTTTAAACCCTAATAAGCACATTATGTTGAAGATGTTTATAAAAAATAATAATGGATTGGTATGATAAGGTAATATATTGGATCTTTTAGTGGAATATTTTAGGTACCTTCAGGTGGTATTGGTTAGAAGGAGGAGAGAGAAATTATTGAGTTACAGGGTTATTTCTAAAGAAGTTACTATAGAAGTCAAAAGTTACATTATACATAGTAAAAAAATGGATGGAGGAATAATTTATAGCCTCATGTTTGATTTACATGAATTTTTTTTGATATTTTTTTGTCCTCAAGTATTCAAAACTGGTCATCCAAGTTAGCCAGTCACTAATAGGCCTAATGATGCAAACAATGAAAACCTAGGCAGTAACGAGAAGATCAATAGGAATGTGTTTTCATGATATAATGATGAAAAAAAGTGCATGACTATGTTTTTCTATATTTGTGTGTATTATTCATGATTTTTATATAAATTAAAATTTAGGTATAGTGGTGAATATGATGAAGACAAAATGGCTTGTTTGACTCAATGAGGTCTATGTGTAGTGATGTAAACAAATTAGTCTATAAGACCAATAGTTTCCAATAGAATATATGATGTTTATATTTTAATATGGTATGTATATGTCATATGATAATTTTAATGCATTTTAATTATTTTAAAATGCCTATATAGGTGTTGGAGGTCTAAGTCACCATGACTATGCTTTGAGGTAATCTAGTAGTTTTGAGTGAGTGAGTTGTAAAGGTGTTCTTAAATATTTATCTTCTAATTTGAAGATAAATATAAAGGGGGGATATTTTTTAGGCCTTTTATGGTATTTATATATTATCTATTATCATGGTTTTGTGTCTAAATGTTGTTTTATCTTTAGTTGTTCAAGACAAACTTTTTTGTGTATTTAAAGGCCTAATGTGGACAATGCTAATGGAGTATTTGAAGTGGTGGTTGGACCTAAAAAGTGTCATGGTAATGAAATGATGTTGGATAAGGCATATTTTATTTTTATATGATATGTTTCTACCACGTGTAGAATTTTAAAGTGTTCCAAGGAAGGCAACATGTAATGTGTGTCTAAGAAGGCCTAATAAGTCTCCATGAGACCTAAAAGTGAAATAAGACCTAATTGAGTCATGTCAGACCAAAAGGGACTCAAGTATCATTTGATTCATGTATAAAAAATGTCTTAATACCTATTATATATTAAACCTAAGAGGTTAAGGGTGTGTGTCTAGCTAAGTGGTATATGGACAAGAAATAATATATACAAAGCATTTTTAGGCTTATTAGTGAAAGAAGAGAGTATGCATATAATATAGTAAATTATTAAGTAGAATGAGGTATTTTAGAGAATTATAGGATTATAAATTATATGAAATTAATATTTGATAGTGTGTCTACATTTGAAGATCAAGGTCATATGATGTAATTAGTCTTGAAGAGACCTAGTTGAGTGAAGAAGCCTAGAAGGTAGTTTGAGAGGGTTAAAGAGTGTAAAGAGATAAATAAGATGATAATAATCTATAGTGAGAGTAATTTATTGTTTTAAAGGTGATAAAATTAATCATATGGATGATTTTGTGCTAAGTCATATAGGGGGTTGGTACCTCTTTACAAGTAGGCACTTGTTAAAGCCTAAACAAGTGGGTACTTGGCTAGTCAGGGTTGGTGCTCCATGTGGAGTTGGTGCTTCACTAAATTTGTTTTTTTGTATTATATTACTATATTCCATTTGTAGATATGAATGGGTTTTCTTTCCCTTGAGGATATATGTGATGTGTTCTTGTGTTTCATGCTTATGTGGATAAGCATTTATGCTTTCTAGATCTATATGTTTGCTTCAATGGTTCATGATTGCTTAAGTAAAATTGGATGAAAGGTTCTTAAAACTGATTTACCCCCTTTTTTGGTTATTATGCTTATAATAATTGGTATCAGATTATTTCTTCTGAAGCAATTCTAATATACTAAAGGAGATCTTAGAAGTAAGGATGGCTAGTAGTCAAGTTCAAGGAGGTTTCTCTACCAATAAGGCTACGTTATTTAATAATTCTAATTATGAATTTTGGAGAATAATAATGAGGACATATATAATGTAAATATTTCATGACATGTGGAAGTAATTTATAGATGGATACACTCCACCTCCTACACCACCAACTAAAACAATAGGAAAGAAGGAAAGTGAAAGCAATTCCAAGGCAATGAATGTCATTCTATGTGTCCTATCAAAGGAAGAGTTTGTGAAGATGATGCATTATGAGTCAACCAATGTGATAAGGGATAATTTGATGACTATATATGAATGAAGACCTTATAATAAAGAAGCAACATTCAAAGCTGAGAGGAAGTCAAAATTCAATAAAGTCAAAGATGAGGTATGTTCAGATATTGATGATGATGATTGATATCCATGTTTGATAATAAATTAAATATTGGATCTAGTAAGTATAAGGGTAATTTGAATTTAAAATGTTTCAACTATGGTAATATTGGTAACTTTATATCTAAGTATACTAAAAAATATAGGACTGATCATGATGAAGAACATGATGAATATCATGGTGATGATAAGAAGGTATATAAACTTGACAAAATCAAGAAAGTGTTTAGGAAGCATGAAGCCAATAAAGGGTCACTCAAAAAAAAGAGAATTTTATGTACCAAATAATATAATATCTCATCTAATGTAAGTGATATAATTACATCTGATAGTGATTATGATATTAATGAACATGACAATAATGAAACCTTATTCGTGGCTATAAAAATAAATGATGAGGGTTGTTCAAAAAGAAACAGTCTTATGGATGATGAAGAATTAAATGAATAAGAGGTTGAATTGAATCTTTAGGTATAATTGGTGAGTCCTCTAGAGGATTTGAAGTTACAAATAATGAAGAATCAGAAACTAATATCCTTAGTTAAGGACTATGAAGAGTAGATTGGTTTGTTTGAAGAGATACTAAGTAACACATCCAAGTATAATGATGAGATCATTAATAAGGTTGAAACTTAGATGGATATAGTCCATGCTATCTTAAAGGCTAAGGAAAAATAATTCACTAGGTATGAATCAAAAATAAAGTCCTTAAAGTTATAATTAGATCAAGAAAATAGAAAGATGAAGATCTATAACAAGTTTGAAAAGAGAAATGAGGCTCTAAATAACATTTTGAGTAGTTAGAATTCTAAAAATCATACGGAAGGTATTGGTTTCAAAGTAGATTAAAAGGATTATAGGGATAATGTTAATTTGAACAAGAAGGTCAACCTTAAGAAAAACATGAAGACAAATTCCATTATATAGCATATCACCATAAGGTATGCATATTCATTTAATGGTTAATGTTTCTCATGTAGTCTGTTTGGTCATAGAGTAAGAGAGTGTAGAAGACCTTCCAAGAATGAGTACTTTTGGAACTATGGAAGGAGTCATAATTCACATCAGTCAAGATATATGAGTGATGTTATTTTTTATAATTGTCTTAACATTGGTCATATTTTAAGAATCTATCATCATGAATCATCAAGATAAAATAAGAAGACTGAAGATCCTAGAGTTCAAAAAAAAAAAAAAAAGGTGTGGAAGCCAAAAACATTCAAGCTTAGTCCTAATCAGTCTACAAGCCAAAGTGGACTATTCCCTATGATAGAGCATAGACCATATATTAAATATTATTAAGAGTGTTCATTATCAACTTAGATTTTTGATCACACAGATGATGAAGAGGCCAAGACAAAGATGATAATCAAGACTAAAAGGATCCTAAAGGATCAACAATCTTATGAGAGCATAAATATTTGGAAATATCTTAATTTTATGTTATTCTAGTGCCCTATGGTAAGTCTTGACTCTATTAGGCTTCATGGAGACACTCATTAGTTAATGGAATCTTGGTAGTTATCATGAATACCTGTTAAAAAATGTTGATAGAGTTGACATTGATATTGGTAAAAATATGTTTGAAGGAATATGAGGATGGTTAGAGAGTCTTAGTATCTCATGTGGTGAGTTCAAGCTAATAAGACAAAGGGGGAGTCCTTAATTATTTATTTGATGTCAAGAATGTGGTGGCATAGTGTGTTATCAAAGGTTTGAGTCATATCAGTCATGTCAAAGATAAGGTGAGTGGTCTTATGATCTAAGTTTATTTGAATAAGGAATGCATGGAGTGAGGGGGAGCATGTTACTATAATGATTCATACTCTATGTGTTAATCTTTTGTTATAAGAAGGTGTGATTCTAGATAACTATTTTTGGAAGACCCTATATCATTAATGTTAAAAGAGGAGAAAGAAAAAATGGGGGTAATGAGAATGATTAGTTTATAGTGTGTTTTCCATCAATGACAAAGGAGGATTTTGTTGAGAAGTGTTGTCATTGATGTCAAGGTACATCTGGTGAAGATGCATGGTGAGTGGTCTTTAAATTGTGAGCTTGTGAGATTGATGTGAAAAGTTGAGTTTATAGAAGCTTTGTATTATTTGTTGATTGATGTCAAGGTTGATATCAATGTATAAGTTATGGAAGATATTCAAAGAGATAACTAATGACTACATAGAAATCCATTTGATAAGATGAATTTGAAGACAAGAGAGAATTTTAAGGCAAGAGATATTTTAAAGGCAACTAATGTATTTTGGGTGCATGAAGGTATAAGTCAAAGTGTCTTATTTATGTGCAGTTGATGTTTTGTTGAGATCATGTCATGAAAAGAATAGTTCAAGGCATTAAGGTATCTTATCAATCCTAGTTTAGACCTTATGAGAAGGTATGTACATGTAGCATGGTGAAGTGAGTGAGCTTAGGAAAGTGATAAGTTTTTTGACATTGTATGGGATTGAAAGATAGGTGTATAATCCTTCGAAACTATTATAAGGTATGTTATTGAGGTTAAGTGCTTAAGTAGCCTAAGCCTATTCATGGCATGAAGAGACCTTGTGAGAAGGTATGAGAATGGTATATTGGTGATATGATTGCACACAAGCATGATTGGTTTTATGAGGTTGTTTGAGAATGTATGTGAGGTATTGGAGCACTCATAAGAGTCTTAAGGTAAGCCTATATGGGTTGGACATTCAAACCAAGTTTGTATCTAAACCATTCATATATCTTGCCTAGCCTAATGAGGTATCATGATCTATTATCAAGTCATGTGAAGGATGTATGGTAGTGTCTAAGCATGAAATAGGTTTATTTAGTATGGGGTTGAGATGGAGAGTGCATGGAAAGAGGCATGAAGGTCAGTTTTAAGTCATAATGTGGTTTTCAGGTCAAGCTCTAGAGAACAAAGAGAGAGAATATGGTTTAATGAAAGGTAATGATCATATTTTAAGGTGTTTTATCTCATATAAGAATTTTCAAAAGTTAGGCATGTTGTTTCAAGATTTTTCATGGAATTTGAGGTCATATTTTGAAGGATAAGGCATGAAAAGTTGTTTATAGTTCTGTCAAGTGCTTAAAATGAAGGGTTCTATTGATGTGGGTTTTATACACACCACAACTATAACAAGATAGCCTCTAACATTTTAGGATCTCAATAGAGGTAAAATAAACTCTAGATCATGAGGTTTAGGTATGTGGTTAGTTACAAACTATTGATGGAATAGCGGGTAGGGCATGTATATTGTTGAGAAGGTTTTTTTGACGGAAGTGTCATTCTTAAAGGATTGTGAAACTCTCTATGAATTATTGGTTCTAATATAGAGTAGGAAGGTCTCAAAACAAACTCAAAAAAAGGGAGGAAAGGGTAAGGAAGAAAAGAAAGCTTTTTTGGTTTTTAGGAATCACTCCCTTGGTTGGCTTCTAAAAGGACAAGTGTTCTCGTAACCTATTCCTATTACTAGCAATGATTATGCACACACAGTCAGACATGGCTAAGAATTATAAAGAGATAAAGATGTAAAAAATTCATTAGCCTTAAATAAAGGCTTTTCCTTTTATATCAAGTATTTCACACCCTTAATCAAGAGATTATGGCTTGGGATAGTGAAGTATCTGAGGTAGCTATTATACACACATAGAAAACTACATCCAAGAAATCACTCATGCACAATCATAGTTATGAATCAATTTGAACTTGACTATCTTAACCAATATATTTATCAATATTTCAATAAATATTACACACACACACATATGTATATATATATATATATATATATATATATATATTAGTATATCAATCAAAATAATCAAGAATACATTCATATATTTTTCACACTAAATATTATTAAACATATAACTAAAAAAAGTAAAAACTAATTACATAGAAATTTGAAATAAAATACACAACCACATTCATTGATGATCAAAATTGATGTTTCTCTTATATTAAAAATTCTCTTACAAAAAAACTAAGTTGGGTTACAACTATTTATATAGACTTGGGGAAGGGGTCACCTCATCTTCCAAGTTCATGTAAGGTCATTACATCAGTTCTAACTATGGTCTAAAATGGTATAAGAGTCTACTTATATCTTTCTATTTTAAAATAGCCTTTACCAAAGCTATGCAACATGTACATGTTTATAAAGATAAAGTCATTTTTTAACAATTATAGATTGAACTATATGCAAAATAAAAATAGATGCACCATTTACCAAAACTATACATGCCTCCTTTCATAGGTTATGAGAACAACCCATTGATATTTCTCATTATCCACCTTCAAATGGAACTTAAACACATGCATAAATGATCAAAATCGCTTTACCAATGTTTTATAGCTAGTGGCACTACTATTAGCCATAACTAATTTGAAATATGCATTGCATTCTCACTCATGCCTTTTATAGAATCTAGATCTTCACTTTTATATTTGTTATTAAGATTAAGACATGCATGTTCATACTCTTATATTAACTTTGAGACCTAATGTCTATTGATAAATATAGCTCAAGTGTCTAAATATCTACATGTTCTATCCATAATGCACTGCTTGCTTTCAAAATATGACATATGTCAACCCCTGATTGAGTCTCATATCTTTGAAAATTACACCTAATACTCACACCATTGATCCTTATATAATTTCTTAATGTGGTTAATTGGATTTTAGTACTTTTGGCTCATTGACTCCTATGTGTTTGACATTTTTCATTCCTTATTATTCTATACTTCATATATATGCCACTTGGTAGCTACTCAAGGATCTTGAGTTCTATGTACTAGGATCAATGCTTCTTATCACGGGTCATTGGATTTATGTACTAGGCTCTCACAATGGTGACATTTGTCATTTTCATGGATCTTTGACATTTAAACTCACTTTCACGTCTTTCAATCAAATGGGCTGAATGAAATTTGTACTATAGGATCTTAACTTATACCTTTTGACTTATATTTTGATCACACTTTTATGCCACTTGGTAACTATCTATTAAATATAGGACCTTTGAAGAGTCTTCATTGATCTCACACTATTAGATTAACTATATGGATCAATGTAAACTATTGATCTACTAAAGTTAATTTATGAGGTTAAATTTAGCATTCGAATGACCATCAACTAATGTTCTCATGATCATTAAATGTTGTATACATGACTATCAAATTTAATCCCATAAATTATCCATTTCCAATATTAAATTTTACCTTCATGAAACCATCAAATGACATCCTCACAACCATCAAATAGTGTCTGCATGACTGTCAAATTTAATCTCATAATTTTAACACATTGTCGAGGTTAAATTTGACATTTGCATGACCATACAATTATGTCCTCATGATAATTAGATGATGTTTGCATGATTGTAAAATTTAATCTCATCAACTTGACACATGTCATTTCTTTGGGATTCCCTGCTCCTATAAACAAGAGTAAAAAATGACTTAGCATAATTCTTTAGGAAACATGTATAAAGGACCATGCAATAAAATTCTATCCTAAGGTCTTAGTATTAGTAAAATATGATTTTAGCCTAGGATAAAATATTAAATTAATCTCAAAACATAATTAAATGTTCTCTAATCAAGGCTACCACTTGGTAGGTTGGTATTGGTCTTGGGGCAATTTTTACGGGAGGAATTGTTTCAATATTTATATGTAGGGGAATTGTTTTGGACAAAAATGTCTATAATAATTCTCCTAAAGTGTCATTTTTGTCAAAACATTATCTGAGACACAAAGTCCATAGTAATTCCATTGTGGGAATTATTTTAGATAAAATGTCCACAATAATTCTCTTGAAGACCTAATTCTCTTAGACAAAATGTCTAAAGGAATGATTTAAGGTATGGTCTCAAAAGGGCTAAAGGGCATGATGTTTCAGATGAAATGTTTAAAGTAATTAGATAAAGGTGAAAATTCAGAAGATAAAATTATTGAGGGAATTGGCTAAAGGTCAAAAGGGCCTGGGACAAAAGTCCCAAATGGTAAGTCTTAGAGGGGAAAGGGCCTAGGACAAAGTCCTGAAGGTTAAGTGATCACTTTAAAAATCCTTAAGGGTCATTTTAAAAATGTATAAAGGTTAGGTTAAAAAATTCTAAAGGGCATCTGCCCTTGGGGAATTATTTTGGGCCTTTTGCATTGGATAACATTTTTGAGACACAAAGTTCAAAGGAATTGGTCTAGCGAAAAAGTCCTAAAGGATAGGATCATAAGGAAAAAATTCTCAAGACAAAAGTCTCAAAGGGTATGTTCAAAAGGGTTTAAGGGTATACTTCATGTAAAATATTCCCAAAGGGTTTACTTCATAGGATAAAATTATTTAGGATAAAAGTCATAAAGGGTAGTTCCATAGGGAAGGGCCATTAAAAAAGCCCCAAAAGATAACTACAAAAGTTTAGAAGGTAAATTTTAAATGGTTGAAGGTTATGTTTGAAAATTCCAAAGGGATATGTGTCCTTGACAAAACTTTTGAATGGTAAGTTATAGGGAAAAATTCCTAGGATAAAAGTATTGAAGGGTAGGTTCATTTCCTTGGTGAAAATGCCTCAGATAAAATCTCTAAGGGATCTCAATTAGCTCAAGAAAAAATGTCTCAGACAAAATCTCTAAGGGAAAGGTTAAAAAAGGCAAAGCTGTGGGACAAAATTCATAAAGGATAGGTGCATAGGGGCCAAAGTGAAATTTCAAAAGGTCTAAAGGAATTTTATCAGGAAAAATGGTTGTAAAAAAAACACCAAAGGACATGTTGCATAAATCCCAAAGGGTATCATTATAAGATCAAATGGCATTTAAATTTTTTTAAAGGGAAACTTAAAAATGCCTAAGTGTACTTTCTATGTGGTAAAAATCAGAATGGTCCACTTCATAGGGTATTCATCCATGACAAAATTCCAAAAGGATCTAGTTCGTAAAGTCCAAATGGGTAAGTCTATTTTCTTAGGCAAAATGCTTGTGGCAAAAAAACTTGTAGACCAATTCCATCAGAGAAATTATTTCAGACAAAATTTCCAAAACAATTTCCCTGATAAAGATATTCTATGATAAAATTCTTGAAATAATAAGTCCCAAGAGGATACAAAAGTTAGTCCATGAAAACATAAGTCTGCGACAATTAGCTCAAAGTAATAAACCTAATAAAAAAATAGTCTATGGAAACACAATACCAATGACACCTTTCCAAAGTTTATAAGTCCAAATTATGATCTTTTCCCATAATTTACATAAACATATAGAATAGAGGCTATTAATCAAGACAATAATCTAACAAAAAGTGGGTCCCCATTTCCCTATAAAAAAGGGGGTGTTGGGTACAATATATTCTCAATCTGAGAAGGATTTATTTGTGCTTGTCATCTTATCAAACCTTTTCTGGGAACCTAATCAGTTCATGGTATATGGGTAATGGTCTTAACTCAAAATTCTAGGCATTATTTTTTGGATTAAGGGGCTATGGTTTATGAATGATCGTTAAGAGTGGAAACATGTTTAAACCCTCTTAGAATCATAATAAGAACCTGATGTTAAAGATGTTGATCAAAAGTTCCCATAATGGATTGGTATTATTAGGAAATATATTGGGTAATTTATTATACTCTCCCAGGTACATCTAGGTGGTATTGGTTAGAGAGAGGAGAGAAATTTTTGAGTTACAATCTTGTTTTTAGAAGAAGTTGTTGTAGAAGTCAAAATTTTCATTGGACATAGTAATAAAATGGATGAAGGAAGAAGGTAGAAACTCATGTTTCATGTCCATGAAGGTTTATGGATATATTTTATTCCTCATGTGTACTAAAATATTCATCTAAGTTAGCCATTCTATAATAGGCCTAACGGTGCAAACAGTGAAAACCCAGGTAGCAATGAGAAGATGAATTGGAATGTGTTTTCATGATAGAATGATGAACCCAATTACATGGAGATTTTTTTTGATAATTTTATGTATTATTAATTCTTATTATATATATTTTAATTAAGGTATATTGGTGAATATGGTGATTCCAAAATGGCTTGTCTAACTTAGTGATGTTTGTATGCAGTGTGGTCAACAAATTAGTCTATAAGACTAACAGTTTCTAATAGACCATATGATGATTATATTTTAAGATGGTATATATGTGTCATAAGATCATTTTAATTCATTATAATTCATTTAAAATTTATATACAAATGTTGGAGGTCTAAGTCACCATGACTATGTTTTGAGGTAATTTGGTAGTTCTATGTGAGTGAGTTACAGAGGTGTTCTTGAAGATTTATATTCTAATTTGAAGTATTTAAAGCATATGGTAATAATTTGTATGTCTTTTAGGTTATTTATAAATTATATATTTTCATGTTTTTGTGTCTAAATAATCTATTATCTTTATTTGTTCAAGATTGACTTTTATGTGTGTTCAAAGGCCTAATGTGAACAGTGTTAATGGAGTGTTTCAAGTGGTGGTTGGACCTAAAAAAGTGTCATGGTAATTATATTATGTTTTATAAGTGTTATTTTATTGTTATATTATATTTTCCTATCATTTTTGGAGTTTGAAAGTGTTCCAAGGAAGGAAAAGTGTAACGTGTGTCTAAGAAGGCCTAATAGGTCTCCATGAGACCCAAAAATGAAATGAGGCCTAATTGAGTCATTTTAGAAAAAAGGGACTCAAACCTCATTTTATTTATGTCAAAAATATTTCATAATACCTATTATATATAATACCTAAGATATTAAGGGTGTGTGGTCAACTAAGTGTTATACGAATAAGGAATGATATATATACAAGGTAGTTTTAGGCCTATTGGTGTAAGAAGAGAGTATCAATATGATATAACACATTTTTGAGTACAAGGAGGTCTTATATACAATAATATTATTATATAGGATATTTAATCAATATTGATAGTGTGTTTACATATGAATATCAAGGTAATATGACCTAATCAATCTTGAAGAGACCTAGTTGAGGAAAGAAGCCTAGAAGGCAGTTTGAGAGGGTTAAAGAGTGTGAAGAGATAAAGAATTTTACCATAATATATTGTGATATAAACATAGTTTTATGAATGTGATCAAATAAAATAGGTGTTTTAGTTGGTTTTGAGTCATCTACAGGGTCAGTGCCTCCTTGCAATTAGGTGCTTACTAAAGCCTAGACAAGTGGGTTCTTGGTTAGTTGGGGTTGGTGTTCCATGAGGAGTTATAGCTTCAAAAAAATTTGATTTTGGTCTTATAGGAATGTATTCAATTTTCATATATCAATGGGGTTTCTTCCCCTTAAGGTTTTAACACATATGTGATGTGTTCTTGTATTTCATGTTTATGTGGATAAGTGTTTATGCTTTTTATATCTATATGTTTACTTGAATGGTTCATGATTACTTAATTAAACTTAGAGGAAAGGTTTTGAATACTTATTCACCCCCACTCTTATTCATTTTTATTCTAACATTTATTTTATTATAAAATTTTATCAATTTAGGATAATAACATTGACATTACTATCTATCCCATATTTGTTGGTTCAAGGAATAACAAAATAGGTATAGAATCATAACTTAAAAAGGTGTAAGATAATTATATTTTAATTATTTTAGGTAATATATAATGTGTATTTCATCAATATAAGACTAGTTTGATGAATATATGACACACAGGGCACAAGATAAAGCTTATACAAGTCTTATTCAATCAAGGAGAGTGTAGAATTAAGAGGAACAACCAAGGTCTAATTTTTGCAAATATACAAGATTGAGGTACTACATAATAAAAATATATCATCTAAAAAATACAATAGGAGATTATATTTTCTTCACTATACTTTGTGTTATTTTATTATTATTTATACCTATGGTTATGAGTAAGTCAATTTTGTTAATAGATCACCACATAATAATGTCTTGGATCTATTTCCTATATTGGGACACTCAAGGCTGAAAAAGGTGGTGAATTAACATCAGAGTTATTTTAGGTATATATCAATAAAATTTGGATCAAGTAGCATCTTACATTCCTTTACACTCCTAAAAACAATGGAGGAGTTGAGTGAATGAATAGAATTATGATGAACTAGGGTAAAATAATGTTATATTTCAAAGGGGTAAATTTAATTTTATGAGAAGAATCAAATTAAACAATAATGTATCTTCACAATAGCTAACCATCAACATCTCTTAAAATTAATAATCCATATGAAGTCTAGTGTGGTCATCTACCCTTCAATGTGACATCTTCAGGTTTTTAGATACACTTGTTATGCATTGATTTTAGATGAGTAAAGTAATATGGACCACAAGAGTCATAAAAGCATCTTTTTGAGATACTTGTAATACTCAAAGAAATTTCTCATTGTAAGAGATGTTTTATTTTGTTAAAATAAAAAGATACATTAATCATTAGTTGATAATTGAATCAACTTGAAAAATATGATAAATTTGATGTTTTAAAGGATATTTATATGGAAGTGCATTATATTAAAGGGGAAACCTATAATTAGGAAATTTTTGAATCTCTATTAACTCATATAATTGAAAATGACACACCCCCTATGGAATAAAGTGAAACTTCATAAAAATTTAGCCTGATGTCAAAAAATGAACGAGCTTCAAATCAATAAAATAAGACAACAATGGTTCCATAAGCTAGTCATAAAAATATATGAAAATTATTTAAACATAAATTGAAAGATTTTAGAATTGATGAGGTTGGAAAAATTGACACTTTAAGTACACATACAATCACATAACATTGTTAACTTTTTCTAAATGAAATTTAATATAAGATATAAATTTTTATCTTAGAAGACACTACAAAAAAATAAGTGAACGTTACTTTTGAATATGAACCTACTTCCTTCAAAAAAGTTAGAAATCATGATGCATAGATAAATCCAATGAAGAGTGACTATGATGTATTAGTAAAAAATAAAACTTAGGAGTTGGTTGATCCTCCAATCATATCTATACCCATTATTCAAAAGTGGGTATTTAAAAACAAATACAAAGTAGATGTCTCATTTAACAAACAAAATGCAAGGATTTTAGCAAATTGGTTTGCTAAAAAATAAGGTATGAAATACAATGAAATATTTTCACAAAAATAAAAATGGACTACCATTCAAACTTTATTATCTTTGGGAACAAACATAAATGGAAAGTTCATCAAATGGATGTAAAAACTAAATTTTTGAATGGTGATCTAAAATAAACATTATACATAAATCAACAAGAAGGTTTTTTAGTGATGTCCAAGAGCACAAAGTTTTTAATATGGTTTGAAACAAGCCCCAAGACCCTGGTACAAAAAAAAAATCATTGAGCACCTACTGAACATCAATTTCAAATATTTTTATTTTGAAAATACAAATATTTTTTTCAAAATGATTATATTTATATTGGTGTATGTGTATGATCTACTCATCATAGGAACTAATGAGAGATAAAATACATAAATCAAAGTGGTGTTGATGAAAGATATTGAAATGATATAGTGGGGTTATCTTCATTATTATTTGGGTAGTAAAGTAATTAAAAAATAAGAATACATATTCATCATTCAATATAAAAAAAATTGGTGAAACAATGAGATAATTTAGAATGTTATATTGTAAGCCTCTCAGTAGACCCATGGAAAAAAATATAAAATTGATATTATAATATATTATATAATTGGTATATGTCAGTTAGATATATAAAAGTCATTGTAAATATAGACTATGTGAACATAACTAGACTAAAAAATATTTTGCCATTAGTGTTATTTATATATTCATGTAATAAACAAAATATATTCATTGGGTAGAAAAAAAATATTTCTTCGATATCTAAAAGGAAAAATAAATTTTGGGCTCAAATATTTTAAGTCAGGAGACTATAAAAAGTGGTTAAATATTCATATTCTAACTATGTTAGTGATTTTCAAGATGAAAAATTGAATTAAACTTTTTTTATGAATTTGGGAACAACATTTGTCAGTTGAAAGTAAAAGAAGCAATTAGTGTTGGAAATTTATTCAATAGAAGCAAAACTACACGGCAAATTTAGAGTAACTAGAGAAATTTTGTGGCTCAATAAGGTTCTTCCACATTTTCAAGAATAATAGTTTTCATCAACAACACTCATTGTTTAAAACACATATATAATTCAAATGGATAAGAATCCAATCTTTCATGTAAAACCAATCACATCAACACAATATTTCATTTGACTCGACATTATGTGAAATATGACACTATAAATTAGATACATTTTTCTATTATGGAGCAACCAATAGACATCTTGAAAAAAAATGCTTGGATGATATTTTTTTAAGTTCATAGGCATTTTTGGTATAAAAATAACCCCTAGAGATTAAAGGGGGATGCAATATTATTATACATAATATTATTAATTCCATGTGTTATTTGTAGGAGAGACTTTGTCTTGTAGTGGTAATATCTATGGAGGAAGATGAATAGTCTCATAGGAGATGAAGTGAAAAGTCATATTTTTTACTATGAATATATTTAATCTTATTCATCTATTGAAAGGTGAATACAAATTTATTTTTCACTAAGTTTTTTTTTCATTTCATTATTCTTGGTTTGATAGGCATAGGATTCAAGGGTACATGCCTTGAGTGTGAATAATTAGTTATAAATATTTTAAATGTCTAAAATCATATAAAAATTATGGTAGGTAAAATGAATCAAGAAATCATTTTTTTCATGTAGATGAAATGAGTATTAGATCTAGAACACATATATAATAAGTAAAACATAGTGAATTTGTCATAATGAAAAAGTGTTGTTGAAACTAGTAAAGGAATAAGATGAAATAATGCAAAGATATAAAGTATTCCAAACTATTTTCAAAGAATTAGGTAAAATTTATAAATTCATTATTGATAGTAGTAGCATTGATAACTTAGTTTCAAAGGAAATTGTATAAAATTTTAGGATTAAAATATTTTTGCATCCAAACCCATACAAAATTTAATTTTTACTTAAGGGTCATCCAATATTGAATAATAAAAAATGTATGATTAGATTTAGATTAGGTCATATAAGGATGAAGTGTTATGTGATATTATTCCCATGGATGTACGTTATTATGTTCATGTAAGATATGAAATGTGATATAAAGGTCATGTATGTTGGTAGAGAAAAAACTAAATGCTTGAAAAGGATTATAGAAGGTTCACATTTATTCCATTTAAGGAAAGAGGAGAAAAGTTGGATAACAATCCTAAATTTTTATTGGATTTTGGTAGGAAATTATTGAAATAATTAAATAATGCTAAGGGAATTTATGATTTCATTCCAAAAATGATCCAAGTTGTGATTAAAAAGGTGAGTGATATTAATTTTAAAGTTTAATGTTTTTTGGAACAATTTTTTGATATAATTTCAAAAGATTTTCTAGATGGACTGCCACCTATAAGGAACATTAGTCATCATATGTATCTAGTGCTCATATTATGTTTCTAAATAAGGTATCATATAGGATAAAACATATGGATAATGAATAAATGAGAATACATGTAAGTTATTTGTTCAAGTAGGGTTTGATAAGATAAATTTTAAGACCATGTTCAATTAAAATAATATTGGAACCTAAGAAGGGTTGAGATTAGAGAATGTGTATAAAATATTGATAAATAGAGAAGATCATCATCAAGTATAAATTTACTTTACCATGGATGGATGACTTGATAGACAATTTGAGTGGAAAAATTTACTTAATAAATATATATTTGAAGAGAGGGACCACCAAACTATAATATAGAAGGGATGAATGGAAAACCACATTCAAGATGAAAGGTGGGTTTTATGAGTGGCTTGTATTTATATTTAGGTTTCTAAATGCACTAGTACATTCATAAGACTCTTGAATTAAGTGATAAAATACTATTTGGGTATGTTTTTCATTGTTTATCTTGATGAACAATTTTAATTTTCATTCATTTCAAGATGTGTATTTTCTACATTTCATGTTAATATTGTAAATATTGAAGGTGGATAATTTTTGGTCAATTTGAAGACATGTAGCTTCATAAAGGATAAGATTATTTATTTATGATTTTTAATCTCAAGAAAGAGGTTTAAAATGGACATATAAAAGGATAGAGCAGAAATTTGCATGGCCATCAACTAGAACTATGTTTGAGGCTATAATTTTTCAGTGGATGAAAAGTTTCTATAGGAAATTTAATAGAACATTCAATGATATATGTGCATAAATTATGGAAATAATGAGATATGATTAATACAAGTTTGAATGGTCTATTACAATAGAGGAGTGTTTTATTTTTTCTTGAGATAGAGTGAATAAATAATCATTGTTGAAGTTTCCTAATTTCAAAAGAAGTGTTTCAAGTTGATTGTGATGCTACTAGGAGATCCATAGGAGTAATATTGAGTCAAACATTACTTAATTAAGAGAGAATTTAAATGAACAAAATATTAATTATTCATTTTACCATAAATATTTTTACATTTTCATGTCACACAAGAAGAATGAAGTGGAAGGTGTACAATATTCAAAGAAGACAAAGTGAGGGAAGCAAGTAAATGGATCTGTTAGTCACATGATGCCATGAATTAAATGCACATGTATTTATATTGTTTGTATGACTCTTTCTATATAAAATATGAAGACCTTAAAATTAAATTTTTTTCCTCCTTTCTATCCCTTTTTAGATAATTATTTTGATCATACCCCTCCCTAATTATCTACAAAGAAAACCCCTGTTGATCCTTCCCTCTCTAAATCTTTGTTAGGGAATTATTTTGAAGATAAGCAATCATTATCAAGCTTATTCATCTTTTTTTCTATTGAACCTTGTCAAGAAATACTTTTGGAAGATTATTTAGTTCAAGAGAGGATAAAAACCCTTAGCTAATGTAACATCATTGCAAGGGCCCATGGGATGGGTAAATGGCCTTCCATTAAGGATATGAGTCTTTGGGTCTTAGAATTATGGGGTAATATTATTTCTCTAAATTTATTTGCAAATGGTTTTTTCTTTGTCTCCTATTATTTTATAGATGTCAAGGATAATATTTTACAAAGGGTCACCCGGTTTATTAATGGTTTTAATGTTGATGTTCAACCTTGGATCCAAATTTTTGATCATCTTTTACAAAAACATTATAAATATCCCATCTAGATATATATTTATCCCCTTACCTTGGAATAATGGGGGGTTTATTATATCAAAGTTATTGATAACTTGATTGGGAATTTTTTATCCATTGATCATGTCTCCTTGGATGGAACTCTTAAAGCTTATGCTATAATTTGTGTGAACATTGACCATGAAGCAAAAATCCCATAAGCTATCATATTGAAATATTTTGGTAGGGAAATTTTATATTGAGAAGATACCATTTTGTTTTTATGGTTAGCATTTGAAAGGTCACATTAAAAAAGATTTCCCTAATGTGAAAACCCTTCCTTCTAGAAAATCACGTTTTCAAAAGTCAATATAGAGGTTCAAATCCTCTCCTCCAAAGTTTTTCTCAAAATAAATGATGAAACTTGGTTTATAAAATATATGGATTTTTAGAATGTGGATTCTAATTCTCCTTCTCTCCTTAATCCCCTACCTCTTGAGATCTCAGATCCCTCTTCAATTTAAAATATGATGGAAGTCATTGCTAAATTGGTCTATCAATCTTAAAGTCTATTGAATACCATTTTCGGTGCTAAAACTTCCTTAGCTTAGGTTATCAAGGTCTCCATAAACATTATGGAAACTTATATTGTTATAAATTTGGAAAATGTGAGACATCTGCCATAGCTCATTTGATTCCAATAGAAGAAATGGATGGATATTCTAGGATTTTAGATCAAGAATATATCCTTCCTTAGATTTATGATCAAAATCATCTCAATGATTATGAATGTGTTTTCAGGTAGTAAATTGGCTCAAAATAATTTCTCTTAATTTTAATTTTGGTCAATGCCCTCTCTATCTTTAATTGTAGTGAAAAAGTAGAATAGATTATAAGTTGAATTTAGAAATGCTCATGAAACAAGGTTTATTAGATGATCAACAATAAATCAAAAATTTATTTAATATAGTGAGATGGGTGGAAATAACTTCATAGGTGTCATTAAAATAATATCTTGGAATGTTAAGCTATTTCATGTCCCTAAAAAAATATGCTTGGTCAAGTGTTAAATCCTATCCCTAAGGCTAGATATTCTTATTCTATAGGAAACTAATCTTTAAAGTGAAGAGGCAAATAAAGTATGTCAGTAGGAATTGAAAAGTTGGAAAAGATGGTTTGTGGATTCAAATGGTGATTATTTAGGTTTATAAACTCTATATAATCCCTCTAAATTTATGGTTATTCCCTGTGGGGATGGGATAAATTGGTAGTGGAGTCTGATCAAGGATCTAACTTTAGACATTACTTTTTTATTCAATGTGTATGGGCTTAACAGTGTGGAAGATAAAAATAAATTTTGGGATGATCTAAGTAATATAATGGATTATTCACCCAATGATAAATTTGAAATGGGAGGTGACTTCACTACAATTTTTAATTCTATAGATAAACAGGGTGGCTTAACAAGATCGATGCAATCTAATCTAGATTTTTCTTCCTTGGTTTATTTAGAAGATTTGGTGGATGTAATTATAAAAAAGGTCTTTACTGATGGACTAACTAGAGAAAAATACTCTTTAATATATTGAAAATATTTTATCATTTTATTTTTAATTAGCCTTGGCTTAGTTCCAAATAGATTCATTAAAGTTGCATTCTTCCTATTTCTAGTATTGATCATGCCCTAATGGATTAGATTGTCTCTAAAGATCAGGTTAGTTTTCTCTCTCCTTTAAAGTCTAAATTAATTTATCTCATAAACAAAACTATCTTTCATACTTTTAGATATTAGTGGAGTGATTTACCATCTATTTTTGGTAATTATATCCACATTTTTTGAAAAAAACTCTCCATCAAAAATTGCTTCAAAAATTGGAATGTAACTCACTTCAAGGATATTTTATAAGAATAAAAGAGAGTGAAAGTTGAAATAAAAGCTATAAATTATTTGGTATTAAACTTGGTATGGATTTTGAATTTTAAAATCATGAACAATCTATTTTGTTTGAACTAGAAGAGTTAAATTTGTGAAAAGAAACCTAATGGAAGTAAAAATTAAGAGAAAATTTGATAAAAGAACACCAAAATACAAAATTCTTCCAAAATTCTACTTGAGATATAATAATCAACAATAAAACACCTTCAATCCAAAAAAATGAAGGGTAGGATTTTGAGATTTTTGTAGAAATCAAGGGGAAGGTGATAAAGATTTTTTCTGATCTTCTTGCATGTGATATAGCCTCAAATTTTCAATCTCAAAAAATTTTGCTCCATTTTATCCCTCATATAATCTTGAGATATAAAATTATTTTATGATGGTACCTTTTACCTCAAATGAAATAAAAAAAAAGTTATATTCACCATAAAAAAATACAAGTCCCTAGGACTCGATGGGTTTCTTGATGCCTTGTATTAAACTTTGTAGCCCATCATTGGTGAAGATGTAATTGTAGTGGAAAAAATTTATAGGAAAAATAAAAGAGTAATTGTTGACATCAATAGCACCTTCATTTCATTTATTCCTAAAGGTGCCAATCAAATGAATTCTAGTGACTATCATCCCATTTCTCTCTGTGATAGCATCTATAAAATCATCACTAAGGACATTTAATTTAGGTTGAAATCATTCATCTCTCTCCTAGTTTATCCTAAGAAAGGAGGTTTTATTCTTGGTCATCACATCCAAGATGGGATTATTGAATTTTATGAATTATTTCAGTTTCTTACTCATAATATCTAGAAAGGAATGCTTATTAAATTAGATATCATCAAGGCTTATGATAAGATTAGTTAGATATTCCTTATGAAAGTTTTGGAAGGGTTTGGATTTAACATTCACATCCCAATTCATCTCTAGGCTTGATAACCTAATGATTAGTGGATTTTATTGTTATTGATTGTTTAATTATTGTTTTGGTTAAGTTGGATTTTATATACTAGTGTATGGACAAATATATATTTCTTTGTTACATTATCATTAACTATTTATTTATTTGTAATTATAAGTTATGTACATGATGATCATCTTTATTTAGCTCATTACAGTAGTATATTATGTATTTTATATTGATTTGGGCTAACTACCTTTATTAATGTGATGTGGATGCAAGATAGATCCATCCCTCATATTGTGATGGAGGGAAGGAATCATCAGATAGGGTGGTGTAGATGGAGGCATTGGGGGATGACAAAATGAAAACTAAGAACCCACACACAACACAATAGTTTAATATTATTTTTATTAGTGTTTAATTTTGATAGCTTATAGTCACTTTCTATTATAATCATGGTTGTTACACTTGAGCATGGTTGTGTGTTTACAATTACATTATCTTACTTATCTCACTTCACATGACGATGATTTCCTTAACATATTCTTTGAAATCTATGAGTGTCTTTGTTTCTAAATTTGGATATAAATGAATGTTTTTATGACAGTATCTTGTTTTTAAATACCTTTCTAAGGGAACATAATTGCATTGTGTATTAGATAATTATTAAGTTAAAAATATATAAAAGGCAAGGGTTAAATTTAATTTATCATGGTCTTTGTGGTTAGTAAATGTGATAATGTTATAGGGAAGTTATTATGTTTGGATGAATTTTGTGGAAGTCAATTCCATTGTTAATAATCATAATGTCTAAATGGTCATGAGAGGTCAATGTTAACATGCATAATGCCTAAAAGAATTATCATTATTTTAATGTGGAATGTTCAAGAGTTTAGGGTTTGTGTTAGCCTTGACATTGTTTTAGTAAGGTTTATGCAAAACATAGACTTCATTTTGTATTCTATATGTTTAGAAGTTTGAGTTATGCTCAAAATATATCATATTTTTTTGGATTGCATGGGGTTTTGGTAGAGAGAGGTGCAGTTCAGTTAGCATGAAATTAGAATGGAAGAGAATAAGATGGAGTAAAGATTTGTTTGTATGGGACATGACAAATAGAGGAGAAATAAAGGTTTCAAAGAGATTTTGAGATAACATTGCTAGGTTCCATTACTATGATCTTCACTACTAGGTCAGTTTTATTGATTAAATTCATATTAGTAAAATCAACGAACTTTTTAAGGGTTAAGGGTTTTTGTTTCTATTATTTTAAAAATGTTGAAAATCATGCATATGACATAATGAATCCTAGTTATGTCTATGAAGAACCCTATTTTGAAATAGCTTAGCTTATATAACTCTGTGTAGTTATATCATTCAGAGTTCATTGCTAAAATTCAAAAATTGTGTTCTATTATATAAATTCTTCTATTATTTTGATAAAACTAGTATATTAGGGAAACTCTAAGTTAACTATGTGAACAATTTATAGTTGAGGTTTTGAAGGAATAATACACTACCATACATGCCTAAGGTAAATTAATAAATATTTGGTTTTATTTAATTAATTTTATATATAAAAATGTGTTTTGGTTTAAAACACAAACAATCATTTTGAATCTCTCCCTCTCTCTATACAACCATTTGGCTTGATTTTATGGTAAATTTGATTAATAGTTTTTAAGACCATATTAGGGCATGGATGTGTGTATAGGTTTAGTCAATACAAAATATGTTAAATTCACTAGTATAAACTTGTAGATAAATATAAGTTTCATATAAGTCATTTTAGCTATACAAATTCCTTTTTGAGCAATAATAAAAAAAATGGTTTAATTTCATTTATAAGACTTACATGGGATTGTATAAATATACATGGATATGTATATATAAAATTCAAGACTTTGTTGACTTGTATATATATATATATATATATATATATATATATATATATATATATATATATATGAATAACTAGTTAACTTATAATCACCACTATACATTTTAGTCATCATATTGACACACAGATATAAGTTTATATAGGTGTATAGAAACCTAAACCATACATGTGTGTGTATACACACATGTATGATTCATGTTTTGATACACCTATATACACTTATATCTTTGTGTCAATATGATGACTGAACTGTATAGTGGTGATTATAAGTCAACTAGTTATTCATTATGGTTTTATTTGTGGTTTTTATATTTACATATATATTGAGTAAATATTTATTTTTAGACTATAGAAGTTTGATTTACTGGTTTTTAGTGACTGAGTGTTACTTGGTTTTATTATGAAGTTTTCATTTTAATATGGATAGTAAAATAGATAAAATCTATATCATAAATACTCATTTTATATGCATTTATGTTTACATATATCTAGTCATACCAATTTAGGACTATCTATCTATGAAATACTTTTCTATATAACAAAATCTACCTATATATAATATACGGTTAGGTATGGTTTTGACTATATGTCATATGGGGTAATTGTTGTGGATTGTGAGTTGGTTAGGATTTAATAACAATTGTATAACTTGAGTTCAATATTTGATTGATATTGAAAATAATTAAATTAGTTATATGGTTGAGTTCATTTATGATATCATGCATTTTGATATTCTTTTAGTGGTTTGTTTGGGTTTATTAAAATCAAAGACAAGCACTATAATTCAATCTATGTTTGTATCTAGAAAATGAATTTAATTCATTGATTATGTGTTTGTATTGTACATCTATAGTAATCATGATAATCTTAAATCATGGATAGAATATTTGTATATTTAGATTATATTGTGTATAAGCATACATATATGGTTTATATAACAAATTCTATATAAGTATATTTAAATTATCAAAGCTAAGTTAGAGTATAGCTAAGTGTTGGATTATGTATATAAATATATGAGATACCATGATTTTTTTGTTTAATATAATACTAAATCACGTATATCATATATAAATATACATATTATACTCAATGTCTATAAACTTTCCTAATATAACAAATATATAGGAGTATATTTGTTACTTGAATTATAAAGTCTAAGTTTATATGTGTGCATTGGTTTTACGGAACTTCTACTTATATGGTATTTGAGATTAATACAAATCATATTAAGTTTTTTTAAGTATTTGAAATGGCTTGTTGATGTTTTTTTTACATACAAAATAAAGTAAAAAGAAGGTAAATTTTATTATATGGATGAATAACATAAAATATGAATTGCATGTTAATATTTGGTAACTTAATGTCTTGATGTATATCTTACCTATATGGTTTGATTTTATTGAAGACTATTTCAAAATATATTTATTATGATTTAATAAATTAGATATTTGGAATTAGTACATTGCATTTTATGGGTTAAAAGTATGTATTTGATATTATTTTTATTTTGCACATTTTATATCTACTAGTATGTAAAATTCACTATGAGATATATTGGTTTTAATATTATTATATTTATAAAACAATGCTATATTAATGACCCTAAATAAGTAGGTGAGATATATTCCACTCACTTAATTAGTGTCACTAACATGTAGATAAGGTGTAATCAGATTGAGTGGTGTGTATGAAATTGATTGATCCTCATGATCAATAACTATATAAAAACTTTGGCAAAAGTAGTGTTTACGGTTAAACATTGTCATTTCATATGTTTGATTTAGTTTACATGTTTAATATGATATCATGTTAGAACATATTTTCTTATGATATACTACATGTAATAGTTATCTTACATCATATAGGTCCTAGTTGTCACTCTTGATTCTCACAATGTCATTATCTACCCATCCATGAAGAGTGGTCATTCCCTTGTTGGTATATTACGCATATGATCTATGGTATGTGTTTAGTGTGTAAAATCATTTGGATGATTCTCTCCCTCCTTTAAAAATTACTTCACTAGTGACTAAACTCATGATTACTTATGGATATTTGATTTCACAACTTTTTGAAGGATTGTATCATTGTACATTATTAGTAAGACATGCATTGTGCTAAAACTATATTATTTATTCATATGTATCATTATAGAAATTGGTTAACTAATTGTACCAACTGTGACTAAATTTGTAATTATACTTTTATGAAATAAATTTAGTATTCATTTATATATTTAGCTTTGTACTTGATATTGATATTATGATCATTACCTAAATATTTAGTTCTATACCACATCTTTGGTTAGCTTAAAAACAATGCATTTATTTAAATATCACTTTGGCTAAATTATTAAAACTCATGTAATTTAATTTTTTTACACCACAATTTTAGAAATCTTGAATAATACTAGCATTCATTAGTATTAATAACATCCTCATCAAAGTCATACAAAGGATCCTTAACACCATCTAGGTTTTCCATTAAGCAATGCACTAAATACTTAGACATGGTTTTTAATGCAACTTTGTTTGATGTCTTCAATGATAATTAATTGGCTCTATGGGAGGTGATAGAGAACATTGATTCATTCATGTTGGAAGAAGACATATTAACCAAAGAAAAAAACTTACATTTGACCTACTATCATTCAAATGATTGACACTTCACTATGTAGCCTTGAAATTAAAATTCATGTTATGCATCAACTTAATACAAGGCCTATTCTTTGAACATAGAATTGTAGATGGTGGTTATCTATACTATGTCAATAATAACATAGTTATGCCATACATCTCTAGATATTCATTCATGATGTATTTAAGTCTCCCTATTCAAGATGTTACATTTGACTTACATATTGTAGTCACTTTTAATAAAAATAATAATGTGGACTGAACATTAGGGAAGTGGATTATCCCTATCAAGACATCACTATCAAAGAACATATTGAAAATCTTGTCCCTATCACCCAATTCATAATTGGGATTCGCATAAGCATGGAATTGTTGAACTAACTCTTTGGCCACTTGAGCATCCACTTCCTATATCTAGAATGGGTACCCCTATTGGACCTTCTCATTAATTTAGATCACACTTATGCATTGGGTGAGGTCATCGATGCCCATCTACATGAACAAATTCTACACAAGGATAAAATTCCCCAATGGGGAAATTCCTATACGATGTCATACCTACTAGACACATTTATAGGAATAGTGTATAGGCATAATGGGGTTCTATGGATTCCCAACCTTAATTTTATCAAGAATAGAGTATGTGGCTTTTATTATTTAATTCACTTATATGCCTATATAAGTAATATTACCAAAATTATAGAGGATATCTATCCTTAGGTTTGGATCACCATTTATGGACACCCTTTGGCTAGGATTTCAATCAACATTGCCAAAACACTCACCAATTTACGTGACTATTGGATCTACCCTGATTATATAGTCATCATGGTTATTGGTCATAGGTTGGACCCTCTTCGTCTTCCCAAGTTTGTTCCCAATAAAGTGTTTGAATAAAACATTTCCTTATAAATATGTAATTATGTAGATGAATATTTGAAAAATAACAAGAGAATCACTTTCCATGGCTCCCATATCACTATTGGGAGAATGCAATATTCATTCAAGAGGCATTTTAGGGATGTTGGGAATATAAAGAAAGCTTATACAATGGATATTCTTCCCCATAGGGAATAGTACCCCATGAGAGAGTACAACTAAAGATTCATAGCCTTGGCATCCCATACAAATATGACCCATTTGACCATTACTTCATATTTCTTAATTCCAAGGATGATGAGGAAGTAAAGGAAAGAGCAGTGGCATCAGGATTAAGTAAAAATTTATTGAGGGTGATACAATCCAACCCCTCCCTTACACTTAGTCATGATAAATTTAGTATCCCACCTCTAAGGGGATGGAGATCCTATGAATTTTGTAGAAGTAAGCATTATCAACAACCAATAAACCAAGTCTAATATCCCAAACATCATTCATCAATTGAATAACAACACCAAGAGCAAGAAACATTAGCAAAGAAAACATTAGTGGCTGAAGAACATGAACAATAACAAGATCTAGAAGAGATACTAGCTACTACATAGGAATAAAAAGAACAAACACCTCAAATTTAAGCATTTGTTATTGAACTAAGGAGAGTTAAATAAGAACTAGTAGAGGAGCTAACACTAGAAAAGGACAACACTATTAGGGAAGAGGTGGAGATAATTTGCATGGATTGATTTGATGAGGAAGAAATGTCACCTATTATGGTGGATTCAAGACTCCTAACATCTAGTAGGACTCCCCCTTTATTACACAAAAATTTATTGATCCATAATCTAATAAAATAAAATTTTGATATCAAAGGAAACTAAGGTGGGAGAGACCTTAGACCCCATTTATGGGAGTAATTGATGGAGAGATAAACCTTTAGTTTAAGGTGATAAAAGTTAAGAGGTGGATGAGTAAGAGATATATAAATCTAAAGTCTTGATATTTAAAGCACTAAAAGTAAAGACACCCCTCAGTGGTGATCAATCTAGTAAGGGTGCTCTCTATTATGCATAGTCATTGATGTCAAAGAGAGCATATTGTAATAATGTATTAATGATAAAGTGATTATATTTATGGTTTGGAGATATATATCACATTTCTAAGTCTATAAGGACAAATAAGAAATCATGAGGCATCTATAAATATCTTGGTGAATCTCTGGTATGTCACTTGATCATTTGGAATGAGAAATATGCATCTTCAATATTAAGAGAAGCCAAACCATCACTACACGTCATGTAGATATGAATGAACCATAAATTTTGTTAATTTAATATAGGTCTCATAAGGTAGACCAAGGTTAAATTATTTCATGGATATGTTTTATATAGTTCCAAGAAGGTACCCTACAAATTTTTACTCTTGAAGTGATTTCTAGCTTAATTTGTAAACCTTTAAAATTAATTTTGTAGACTATGATGGTACGAAGACCATAAAATTTAACTACATTAAAGTCTGAGTTCACTTTATTTAGTTATATTTAATGGTGAGTGTTAATAAATTTAAGATCTAATGTTGAGTGTTTCATCAAACTAAATAAATATCCAATGGTGCATATGATCTTATCAGACTTAATCTAAGAGTGTGTATTCAGTCAAAATGTCAAAGTATCTAAGATTTTATGCACTAGTGACAAGTGTAACTATCTCATTAAGTTGATAGTAGATCGATATTTCATGGGTGTTCATACTGATAGATATTGATGGTGTGGGTCAATTCAAAATTCAAATGCATAGAAGGCATGCAGTGCTACCAAGTGGCACAATCTTGGGTGTTCTAATCTAGATTTAACAATGAGCATTGAAAGATAAAATTATAACTACTCAGAGGAGATAGGTGGTGCCTATTTATCCATATGTTTTAGGAATAATGAGATGAGGTTAAGGTAATCAATGTTTAACATCTGTATAATCGCTGTTTGAATTCAAATATTCAAATTTGTGAAGAAAATTGGCTGTCAATTTTTGGGTTATAACTTTTGATCTAGGACAAATTTCTTAATGCAATCAAAAGTAAAGTTTTAGAGGACTTCAAGGTGCATACAATAAATCTAGTTAATTTTTTTTATTTTTTATAATTTAAAAGTTATGTATCTTAAAATATGACTATTTGTTCATTCAATATGTTCTTTTATATAGAATATTTTTTTATCAAATTGTACTTTAGTAGAAGGGTGTTTTTGTGAGACTAATCAAATTAAGATGACTTAAATATTATATGAAGGGGAACCATATATTTAAAATTGATCATATGTTATTAATTTTTTTGATGGATTTCTTAATGGATGAATAGGTTTTAATGAGACCTACAAGGGCTAATAAGGCCTAATTGAAAGGCAGAGCTACTTAAATGTGACCCATAGATGTTATGGCTAACATGTGACAACATATTTGAACTATGTATTAGCATATTATTTATCTTAATGGTTAAGGAAAGTGTTATGGCTGACCAAGAAGATAATATTCATGAAAAATCTATAAATAGTGGAGACCAAGGCAATGGTTTCTAGACTTGTATGTGAATTAATTGAGAAAGTAGAAGATAGAGGCTAATGAAAGAAATCAAAGTGAGTGTGAGCAGTGGATGGAGTGAAGTATATAATATATTGAGGATGAGCGAAGAAGACTAGAGAGATCCAAAAGGGTGATTTGGATGAATTTATTTATTAAGCAAGTTTGAGTAGGTGTGAAGAGAGCCATTATACATTATTTCTCCAATTAGATTAATATATAATAAGAATTCAAGACATGTTATTTCATAGGTGTTGTGTGGGTGCTCAACATTTAGAACAAGTGCATGTTTATTCATACTTAGGGGTGGGTTCTCCTTGTGAAGTGGGTGCTTCACTAAAAGTGTCTAATGTTTGTAATAATCTTATAGTACATGTAGTTCATGTGTTTACAAGCTTAAGAGTGGGCTTTACTCCCCAAGAGGGTTTGCCATGTAGATATTATATTATGTGTGATCTTGTATCATCATGATTAATAATTATGATGAACATCTTGTATGTTTTATCAATTCTTATAGTCATTGATTAAGAGTTTGAAAGGATTAAAATCTAATTTTTAAATATCTTCCATCACTAATTAACCCCTCCTCTCATTGGTGGTTATACCTCCAAAAAATAGTATCAGAGCTAGACCTTAATTTCAAGTTTAACCACTTCAAGGTGATCCAAGGTATAATATGAAAAGTCAAAAAATTTAGTGTTTATCTAAAAATCAAGCACCATTATTTAATAGGTCAAATTATTTTTTCTAGAGTATAAGGATGAGGACATACATCATGTATTTAGGGTTTGATCTTTGGGAATATATCATGGATGGTTATACTACACCAACTACTCCTCCAACTAGTGTTGTTGATAAGAAGTTGAGTGAGAATAACTAAAAACCTATGAATGCTATCATTTGTGGTCTATCTAAGGTTAAGTTCACCAAAATGATCCATTATAAGTCTACCAAGGAAATTTGGGTCAAATTATAAACTATCTATGAAGGAGACTCTAAGGTAAAATTGGACAAGTTGAAGACCTATCGAAGGCAATTTGAAGGTCTCAAAATGAAGGGAAAAGACATTGTGGCATCCTATATTCTAATGGTTGATGAGGGAGTAAACATGATCAGAGTTCTTGGAGAGGTGATTGATGAAGCCACTCTAGTACAAAATGTATGAAGATTCTCACACTCAAGTTTGATTAAAAATTTATTGTAGAAGAAATTCATAATCTCACTTAGTTGAAAATAGATGAACTACATGGCATCCTTATTGCCTATGAAATTATATTTAATGAAGACAAACATCCTAAGAAGTAAGTTTCCTTCAAGGTGATCAAGGAGACAAAATATAAGAATAAAAATTTAAGTCTTGAATATTTTTATCTTAATGAAGATCAACATGAAGATATGATTGTAATAAAATTAAATGTAGGATTAGGTAAGTATGAAGGAAAAAATCCTTTCAAATGTTTTTCATGTGGTAAAGTTGGTCATTTTATAGCTAGATGTCTAGGTATATACAAGTATGAACATAAATAAGATCATAAATAATATAATGAGGATGGACATAAGAAATATGAGGTTCCTAAAAAGTATAGAAAGTTTTTTAGATTAAGGTAAAAATAGGTTTTGAAGGGGCCCCGAAACCCTTTACATCAGAAAAGAGATAAACCTTAAGCACACCCAGGATACAAAATAGCCTAAAACCTACATAAGCAAGACCAAATTAACCAAGAATCTAAAAACAACTTTCAAGAGCTGGACAAATGATGAATATTTTTTTTACAAGACTGAAGTTTCATGTCTAGAGGGAGGACCAAAGGCTTAGACTTCTTCCTCTTAACATCTGTCCAACCATCCTCTACCTTAGCTGCCTCGGTAAGCCAGTCCTCAGAAGGCCATGATCCATGAAGTCTAGGGGACATCGATGCCTCAACAAAATCCTTATGAGAACCAACCAACATCTAGCTCCTAGGAGAATCCTTCAAAATAGGTGGAAGAACCACCACCTCCTCATTAATCAGTTTAGAGAGATCACAAAATCCAATTTCTACCGAACCTTCAACAGGATCTATCTCTAGCAGAGTCTCTTGATCCGTCGATTCAAAATGGATACTCTTTTCATTCTCATTCTCTGAATCAGCCAAAACTTCCTTGGGTTATTTAGCAAAATAATGATCATGATTAGCTTCAAACCACCAAGAAGGTGATCTTCTGGATTTGGATTTCCCTGCAGTACACCGGGTTGCAACATGCCCCATTAGGTGACACTTTCTGCATCAAAAAGGTATACCTTCAAAATCTAACATTTGCATCCAAGAACCCCTGGGGGAGTCCAGACAAATCACCTCGAGAAGGCCCTTAGAAACATCCACCTCAACCATAAGGCGAGCACAGGTCGAGCGGTAAAACCTCTTAGTTTCATCATCCTCAAATAAAAACTCCCCTATAGCATTTTCAATGGTTTTAAACACCGATTCATGCCATAAATGCATTGGTAAATTAGGGAGCTGAACCCAGACAGGGATCTTATTGAAGGTTTCTGTGACAGGATTGAAATCCATATGCCACTGTTTGGCGAAAAGAGGGTATTTACCCTGCCATAAAAAATTTCTATTGGATAGAATAGTCTTCCTATCCTCAGAGTTATGGAATAAGGCTATAAAAAACCTTTACCACATGGGTAAATTTCAACATTTCCATCAATCAGTGGCAGCCAGGTCTTGGAGATCCAACCATGTAAATCTGCAAGAGATGGCCAGAAGCCATGAAATCGACAAATAGCTGCAAACTTTGAAAAATAATTAGCCTGATAAAAGATTGCTTCAACTGAATTAGGATCAAGATTAACCCTGACAGGATTTAAAGCACTTATTGGTGATTCACTCGATCTCCCAGCAGAATCTTGAAGTTTTGTGTCATGTATTTCAGCTTCAAGAGCAGCCACGTTCGCATAAGTTCTTCCCTTAGACCTAAGGACAGAACCAAAAACAAGGGATCCTTTAGCTAAATCTGTAACTGGCAAAGAGCCCCTTCCACAAAAGAGTGAGTGATCAAGATCCTTTCCCCATTCATGAGTGAAGTCTCGGCCACACCAGCCACCGTATCAATGGCTACGTGGTACTGGATTTGAGTTCGCGCTCGCGCAAGTGCGCGCTCAGCATTCAAAATCTCCATGTGCATGTAGCTCAGCCTCAACCAAATTTTTTGATTCTGCAAAAAACAAAAAAAAAGTATAGAAAGTTATTCAGTAAGAAAAATGGAAATAAGGAATCATACAAGGGCAATAAGAGACTTTACCATGAAGAAGATATTAACTCATTTGCAGAAGAAGTAAACACATTTGACAATATGATTATTTTCATAATGGGGGCATGGAGACATTCTTCATGGCTCTTAATGATGATGAAGCTAAATGTTCTTTAATTAGAGATTTATTTTATGGAGAAGCTCAGAGGAAGAAGATGAGAAATTCATACTTGAAGATAAATATCTAGATACTATGGAAGAAATGAAGATACTACAAAGAAAGAATAAAAAATAATATTCTTTGGTCAAATCCTATGAGTGTAAAATAATTTTTAAAGGTAGGTTGAGTGATGAAGTAAAGGAGCATGATGAGATCACACAATAGTTTGAAACTTAGGTTTGTACTCTTAATGAAGAAGTAAATAATAAGGATGAAGAGTGTGTCATATATCAATTAGAGATAGAGTATTTATAGATGAAACTAAAGTGATTTATAAGCAAAGATAAAACTGATGATTTAGTTTAGAAGGATAAATTAATTAATTATCTTAAATATATGAATATTCAAAAGAAAAGGAACAAAGAGATGATGTCACAAATCAAGGACCATGAAGAACAATTCAACATGTTTGAAGCAAGATCAAATGATGACACCAGGGAACATGAAGATATTTTCAAGCATCCCAATAGTTAATTTGAAATCCTATCTATAATCTTGAAAGATAAATAAGATGAGTTTTTAAGGTATGTGATTGAAAATGAGTTATTAAAATCTGATTTAGAAAAGACATCTAGTAAGGTGAAGTCATTTATGACATTTTAAAAGAGATCAAATGATCTTGACAAGATTTTGAGTAGTCAATATCATGAAAGTGATATAAATGGTCTTGGATACAAAGAAGAACAAAATCATGTAACTCAAGATAAGATAAAGGATAATATGAATAAGGATAATCAAACTTTGAAGATCAATCACCAGTCAACAAATGAAGGTATTGATAGAATGAAGAAAAATCAAATCAAATAACTAAGTGCTATGAGGTATGAAAATTTCAATGGTCATTGTTACTCTTGTAATTAGTTTTATCATAGGTCAAAATATTGCATTATATCATCAAATAATGAACTTTCATGGAATTATGAGTAAGACATTGGCAAGCATGAAGAAGATCATCACTCAAGATACTCAATAAGTTCACAAAGAAAAAATGGCATCTTTTTCTACAAGTGTTAAGGAGTTGTTCATTAAACTCTAAGGAATCATCAAATGTCTCAATCACAAAGTATGTACAACCTAATAAATCTCATTTATTTCAAATTTCGTGAGAGAGGTCACATAACAAGGTTTTACAAGAATGATCAATATTCTATTTCAAAGATTACCAATACTAACATGAATAGGAGTCATAATGAATGGAGGCCTAGGTAGTAAAATGAAAAATGGGCTCAAAATGGATTATTTTCCATGACAAAATAGGGAAAAATATCAAGTATCCAAGAACAAGCCTTATCTACCCAAATGGATAGGGAAATCAAGTAGGATCCTAAGATAAAAGAAAATAATAAGGTTGAGAACTCATTCAAAGACAATCTACATATGAGGAAGAAATACAAGTCAAGGGAGAGCATGGAGATATGGGAATCTCCTAATTTTTGGAACTTTTAGTCTCACTATATCAAAGGGTTGTATTTTTCTAAGCCTCAAGGAGACACTTGATAGAAAGAAGAAGCATGGTGAATTTTTATTGAGATTTGATTATATTTTTTGGAGAAGAATATCATTGGAATGTGTTTGGTTGAGGGGGAGATAACTTAGTTAGCTTATATGGCTTGAAAATGTGCATGATGTAAGGGGGAACTAACTTATTTAGCTTAGATGACTTTAAGATGTGCATGATGTAAGGGGGAGCATATGTGAAGATGCTTTACTCATGATATAAGTGTGAAGGTGTCTACTACAAGTTATGAATTCAAGAAGATTGAAATGATTACTTTATCAAACCAAGTCATATATGTTAATAAGTTATTAAATATTCATGCATAAGCAAAGAGATCTTGTGAGTAGTTTATCAGGTCCAGGGATCAGATAAGTTCAAGTTTAGATGTGTGTATGTCAAAGGGGAATAAATTGCTTCATATTACTAAAATTATGTAAGTATCCTAAGCATATTAAAGAGTAATTTAATGCATACATAATAGTTGGCATGTTAAAAAGAGACCCTTTATCATTAATGTCAAAGGGGGAGAAAAATAAGAATGAAGGAGTTTAATTTTAAAAAGTAAGAATTAATTCTAAGGTTTTTTTCCATAAATGATAAATGGGAAGATTTTTTAGCATATTCATTTTGGTTTGGTTGTCATTGATGTTAAAGAGATCCTATTGTACTAATGTATTAATGACAAAGTGATCAGATTGATGGTTTGGATATATATAACACATTTATAGGTTTGTAAGGACAAGTAAGAAGTTATGAGGCATCCATAGATGTCTTGGTGAAGATATTATATGTTAATTAATAATTTGGAATGATAAACATGCATCTTCTAGCTTAAAAGAAGCCAAACTGTCATTGCACATCATGTAGATATTAATTAACCATAATTTTTATGCATTTAATACAAGGTCTCATAAAGTCAACCAAGGTTAAAGGATTTTATGGAGATGTTGTCTATAGTGTCAAGAAGGTGACAAAAAAATTAAACTCTTGAAGTGCTTTCTAGCTCAAGTTATAAACCTTTAAAGTTGCTCTTATAAATTGTGATGGGCTAGAGACCATCAAGTTTAACTATGTTGAATTCTGAGGTCATTTTGTCTAGTCATATCCAATGTTGAGAATTAATAGAATCAATATCTAATGGTGACAATTTTATCAAATCAGATAATTATCTAATGGTGCATATGATCTTTTAAAACTTGATCTAACAGTGTGTATTCAATCAAAATGTCAAACTATCTAAGATTGCACATGCTGGTGACAAGTGTCACTATCTTGTTGAGTTGATAGTAGATCAATGATAAGTAAACATTCATACTAATAGAGATTGATGGTGTGGGTTGATTAAAAAATCAAATGTGTAGAAGGTATGTAGTGGTACCAAGTAGAACAATCTTGGGTGTTCTGATCTAGATCTAGAGGTGAGCATTACGAGATAACAATCAAGCTACTTAGAGGAGATCAATGGTGTGTATTTTTCAATAGTTTCTAGGAAGAATGATATGAGGTTAAGGTGATCGATGTTTAACATATATACAATGATCATTGGAATTCAAATATTTAGATTTGTGAAGAAAATTAGTGCTCATTTTTTGGGCTATAACTTTTGATCCAAGATGAATTTATTAATACATTAAAAAAAAATTATAGAGGACTTCAAGTTACATCCAATGAATCTAGTTATAAGTTTTTAATTTTTTAAAATTCTAATCTATGGATCTTCAAATTTGACTATTTTTTTATTAATGATGTTCCTGTGTGCATAATAATGTTTGATCAAATTATGCTTTAGCATAAGGGTGTTTTAGTGGAAGTGATCACATGAATATGACTTAGAGATTATATGGATTGGACCCATATATTTTAAATTGATCATATTTTATTAATTTGATTGATGGAGTGCTTAATGGGTGAATAGGTCTCCATGAGACCTATAAGGGATACTAAGGCCTAATTGAAAGGTGTAACTACTTAAGTGTGACCCATATATGCTATGACTGACTTGTGGTAATGTATTTAAGCTATGCATTAGAATATTAGATTTATTAATGTTTAAGGTAAGTCTTATGGCTGACCAAGAAGATAATATTCATGAAGACTCTATAAATATTGAATACCAAGGCGATTGTTTCTAGACTTGTATGTCAAATAATTAAGAGAGAAGAAGATAGAGGCAAAGGAAATAGATTAGAGTAAGTGTGCTTAGTAGATGTAATGAAGTAGATAATAGATTGAGTATGAGTGAAGAAGACTAGAGACATCCAAAAGGGTGATTTGGATGCATTACTTATATGAGCAAGTTTGAGTGACTGTGAAGAGAGTTCTTATACATTATTTCTCCAGTAATATTGATCTACAATTAGAATTTACGAGTTCTTGATTTTATAGGTGTTTTGTGGGTGTTCAAAATATAAAACAAGTGTTTACTTTTTCATACTTAGGGATGGGTTCTCCTTGTGAAATGGGTGTTTCACTAAAAGTGTCTCATGTTTGTTATTATATTATAAGACAAGTATTCCATGTGTTTGTAGGCTTGAGAGTGGGTTTTATTCCCCAAGAGGGTTTTCTATACAGATATTATATTGTGTGTGATCTATCATCATCGTGCTTATTCATTATGTTGAAAATATTGTATGTTTTATTATTGCTTGTAGTCATTGATTCAGAGTTTGAAAGGATTGCAATTGAATTTTGAAATATCTTGCATCACTTATTCATCCCCCTTCTTAGTGATTGTACCTCCAACACTCTCTTCACTACCCAATAGGAGTTTCGTATCTAATGTCATTAAAAATTTATTCTACCATGAATTTTATAGTTGTTTCCACTTTCATTCTTGTGAAATCACTCTCTGTTAGTCTCCTTTTCATTTCTTCCACCTCTAATATTTGAATTGCCACTTACAATTCTTCAACCATTTCCCCTATAGTCTTTGCCCCTGTAGTCTCCACTCCTTTAGTATTTATCCCTTCAAAAAAAAAAATCATCATATCAACCACATATTATACCACTCCTATCAACTACCCATCACTCAAATAGATTCTTCCTCTACCTAATTGGGTTCACCACTTCCTTCTTCAAGACTAGTTTAGACCATAATAGTAGTAATAACTAAAAGGGCCCCAAAATGGAAACCTATATATGTTGTGCACCAATGCCATAATTTAGGAATATAGATTGGTCCAAAATATTTTTTTCCTTAATTCCAAAACCATGCTTTGACCTAAACCTAGACTTGAGGAACATGTGAAAATACAAGCTTAATCATCAAATCTGTTAAATATCACTCTTCTATATTGGTCCAAGGAGTTATGAGCCTCAGTTTTTAAAAGGCCCAATCTTAATGTCAGTAACATTATCACTTTAAGATATTTTTTTGAAAAATCCATAGCTTTGGTGTAGAGGATGAGGAAAAGTATGTTTGAGGATAGCACTAGAATGGGGTTGATTTTGTAGGAATGAGAAGAAAATTATTATCTTTAAAAGGGGTAGGATAGGAAGAAGAGTCAGTCCACATACATCAAAAACCTCAAGTCCTATATGGATACTAATAATAAATCAATATTAGTCATCCATTAGGGAATGGAGCTAGCCCAAAAAAAAACTAGAAGAAGAGTTGGAAACTTTTAGGGAGTAGTAACAAGTGATACAAGTTCCCTCTAGTATAGAATTATGTGTACAAAATGCAACACTCAAGCTATATGAAATTTTAGATATAATTAATTATTTGAGAGTCCATTAGGCTATGCATGTAATTTCAATAACAAATTTATTTACACTTATTAGAGAAGATGAAAATAAATTGAATTTTTTGGTATTATACACCCCTAATAATGTATTCAGCCATTTAGATTTGATGACCCCATTAGAGGTAGATATTGCATTGCATTTAGTAGTCATTAGAACCATGGATTCCTAAGATTGGGTGTTTACTTCAAAATCTTTGGTAACTAATATTTTAAAACAAGAAAAGCAAGCAACACAAATTCTAGATAAACTTGAATTGATAATAGAGTAGGATAACATGAGGAAGCTGGTAATTTGGACCATTTTTTATTAGATGATTCAACAAGTCTTAGATATTTTCAAATAAATTTTATAAGGACTGAGCCTATAGGACATTAAAGAAAAGCTGAGCATAGTAAGGAAAAAGGAAATAGAGGTAGAATTCTTCTGGGTTAGCTTCTAAGCCACCAAGATAGAGCATGCAAGGATGATGGAATGAATAGGCAAGGTAACTAGACTTCATCTCCTTGTTATGAAATTTTATCACATATAATTATAAATCATATAAAAATTATAAATATTTGGATGTGAATAAGAAAGCAACATTAGTGCCACCTACCAGTTCTACTACTCAAACCCCACCTATAACATCAGTTACAACACTACCCATAACTTCAATACTTTTTTATCTCAATAGCTACATCAAAATTGACTCAAAGTTTATATCCAACTATAAATATAGTCCAAGAAACAAGTACATCCCCAAGAACAACTCCAAACACCACATCTGCAATAATAAGCACAACTATAGTTCCAACAACAATTTTAAAATGTGTAAGTAGGAATTGATTTATCCAAAATCAAAGGTTATTTTTTACAATTTTGCATGTAATAATTAAAATTGAATATTAAAATTTTGTTACATCTATGTTATAATTAAAAAAAAATAAAATTTGATATCATGCGTAGGTTACATGTTTGAGGTATCTATAATCTATAAAATGAAACTAAAACTTATGATCTAGTCATTTAAGATGTAATAAAAGTTTTCTATACTTGGAGGATGAGGTGACCCCTTCCCAAAGTTTTTTATATACATGTATAACCCTCTTTTCAAAGGGTCAACAATTTGGATCAATATATAGGAATCTATCAAGAGATTTATTTTTATACAACTATGTTTATTCTTTATTTTTCCTTCTTTATATTAATGAAGTTTAAGTTTTTTTTTCTATATTAATTCAATAATTCTGATGTGTGCTAATGATATAGATCAATCTGATTAATTCAATTAATGAATATTGAAAAAATTTGTAATATTAATTGAATATTGGTGGTTTTATTTGATTTAAATGGTTAGTATGAATTGAACTGATAATCTAAGGTGTGAAAAGGTATCTCTTTTCTTATAGTCTATTATGTGTGATTCATAACTACCCTGCACAACCTTATGGTATGAATTGTAATCTCTCAAATGAGGGTGTGAAACAATAGACCTAAGGAGAACAAAATTCATTTGAGATCAATGAGCATCCTATATTTGTTATCTCAGACTACTAACCTTTTATATTAGTGAGTGTGCAATATCTAGAAATGACAAACACTAGTCTTGAAGATATTTGTCCACTTAAGGAATAGTCTCAGAAGTCACCTTTTAGGAATATAGAACCTTTTTTTTCCTTACCCTTATTTCCCCTTTTGATTTTATTTGATATATACCCACCTTAGAATAATTCTCCACCCATCCAAATCACATAGTGATTAATTTCTATTATATTCCATGCATCCATCCATAAAACTTGGTTAAATAACTGTTGGCATGAAAATTTATCAAGAGGAAAAATTGATGAATTTGTGTCAATAGCATGGGGAATAAAGTCCCTCTCCTATTAAAAAAATAGATACCTTTATTAAAATTCAAAATAGGGAATAAATAAATATTTATAAATAAAGCAATATAAATCATGGAATATAAACTAGAAAACTATTTAACTTTGATGACAAAAACAAATAACTCTCTATATTTTCTAATAGAAACAACAAATAAATTGTCTCTATTCCCATCAAGATTTTCAAATATGTTGAAATTGTAAATTAAAAATTCAAATAGAAACTTTGTAATATTTATTATTCTCAATAGTTTGAAATTTATAACAATGGAAATGAAAATCACATATGTTTAATTAAGCAAAATACATAATTCAAAAGATACTACTAACATAAAGTTTAGGAAAACCTCTTTGTATTGATTTCTAAAGAGTAGAATGTCTAATCTCCTTTTACAATGATTTACCAAAATTCTATCTATTTCAAACCCCTATTATTAAGAACTAACTTTTATTTATAGGCTAAAATGGGTGGTTATAGTGCAAAATGACCTAACTTTCCTTTTTACAGAGTTTCAAAAACACCAATGAGGAATTACAACTTGAAATGATGCAAAACATTTTTTAGCATTGGGCACAACTTTATAAAAACATTTGGGGTATTTATATTGCTTATAAAAGCACATTATCAGTTTGCACAACTTGAAAAAGAAATTTGGAAAAACTATAAAGAAAATTTGTAGAATGACAATATACATTTACAATTGGAAAAAGAGTGCAACAATATAAATTAGGAGCAAAGAAAGAAGAGAAGATAATTCATAAACACTAAAACCAATTCTCCATTCTTCTTGATATAGTTAAAATTATTTCCATTTTAGGAAGTCATTAAATCTTTAGATAAATTGATTAATAAAGTCTTGATCTAGTCTATTTGTGTACCTTTAGGAAATGTATGTTGAGTAGTCTAACTCTTTCATTCCTATAAGCTTGCCTTGCAGACTGTTTATTTTCATATTCAAATTATCCACATTCACTTGGCATTTGACTAATTGGTGTAGTTATTCATGACCAAATTCAGATTTGGGATGGATAATGTCTTGAATTTTCTCTTTGAATTCTCCCATTAAGGTCTCAATTGAAATCATATTCTGATTTTGATCTTTGTCATTGACAAAATAATAATTTAATTTTTTAACCTCAATGTCGATTTCCATTATTGTGTCACTTCCAAGTGAATTTGCATTATTGATTTTTTGAAGATGCTCTTGAATAGATTGTATTTTTAATTTAATATCCAAAGAAATTTAATCTAGTAGGTAATTTATTCCTTATTAATTATTGCTTTTTCAATAAGTTCAATAGAAGGAAATTTCAAAAATTTGACCAACCTAGATTTGAGTTCCTCCCAGTCTTGTTTCTCTTCAACATATCCACATTATTTTGTTTCTATTTATTCATATTATGATTATATTATAGAAAAAATCATTTTTTTAGTTACAATTTTTTAGATTCCCTTATCAATAACCTTCTCAATCCAATCTTTCACTATGTTGCCCATTTGAACCATCTGTCTTACTTTTTCTAGTGTCTCAATATGAAGAATTGATGAAGTGATAGCTAGTTGAATTGGTCCAATAAATCCCTATATTAATAAGTTAAATTGTTATACCTTTTATTTTAGTTCATCCTTGGTCACCTTATCTTTATCCATTATTTCAAAAATGGTACCAATTGCCAACTATACATCCCCTTTCATCCCTTCTCTAGTTGATTTTACCAAATTTACCCTAGATACTTGATAGTATCCAATTATAATTTTTGACTTATCCATTTCAACAGAAATGATGGCCACTTCTACATATTTTTCTCCCTTTTCATATTTTACCATTAACAAAATTATTTTCTATTAGCCTCGTTAAGAAAATAATTCTCAAAGTTACAAAATCTATCTCCTTAGGTTGAATGATTTTTCTTGTTTTATTCACTATTATGGATAACCAATCTAAAGTTTTCATGATTGAGGAAGGAAATGAGACAAAATTTAAGGCTAGTGGAACAATCCTAGTTAGAGTCAAAGAATGTGTTTTCTTATTTAGGGCAACTTGGAAATATGTTTCTATTTGTTATTATGTATTTATTATATCAAAAGGAATTCTTGGAGAGGAGATGAGAGGAAACTAAATATTCAAGAGAGAAGATGAATATATATGAGTAACATATTGGAATGGTAAATAAGGTGACATAGGAAACATTGTATCATCTAAAGCCAATAATTATTGAGTTGTGTTCTATACTGGCTCTTGAGAAAATGGAAAACTACCAACTGAAACCTCTTGAGGAATTAAAATTTAATGAGAAGAAGATACATTTTAACTTAACCTTTTTTATGTTTAGCTTGATAGTATTTTTTGGTTGAACATCTTGTTGATTAGCTTTAATTTCATGTACCTCTTCTATCATCGGTGGTTCTCCACTAGGGCTTACTTCATTTATCTTTTCTAGTTCATCACGTTGTTTATAGAAGCTACCAAATTCATCCTCCCCAGCAGGTGTAGGTAAATCGACATTTACAACATCCTCTCCCTTAATATTCAACCACCTAAGAGTTATTTCAAGTATCATACTTATTCTAATTCCAAGATAAGTATATTCTCTTTTATCCTGATGGACTATAAATAATGATTTTGTCGCGATGCTTTATTTTTTAAAGAAGGGATCCAATGTAACTCATAATCAACCAACTACTTCGGCACTTTCATTATGCCAAATTTGACTATTTGTCTCATGGTAAACCATGAATAGTCCTTGATCCTCACTACTTTTTCACCATTTTTATCCATCAAATAGTCTTCAAAATGTGGAATATGTTGATATAAAGGTCCAATATTATTGTCAATTAAAAAATTATTGTCAATTGAAAACTTACTTTCATAGGTCCTAAGGTTATTTAAAGACATGAATTATTCAATTATTTTGGCCTTTAGTAGTGAAGGGCATGTATACTTGCCAATTGAGATTTGAAATTTGATCCCTATTTTATATTTACTTGTTAGGAAATTGTGTGTTTCAAAAAGTTATTTTTTTAATTCCAACAATGCCCACATATCATTGACATTTCATGGGATTATATAAGGAGAAAATTCACAACCACTAATTCTCAAATATTTGAATTTTGAGAGCTATATGAACCAAGTTCCCCATCTTATTATATTTGTAGTGGATGTAATTGATATTCTCATGTTAAAGAGTTCCTTTTCAAACAACTCAATAACTAAATGAAAAAAACAATCATTTACCTTTATGAAGTGATAATTTTCTCATTCAATGCTATCTAGGGATAGAAGTCATACACCATTGATTTCCATAAGTCATGCACTTTATGAAATACATTAAAATATCTTTGAATCACTACAATGTAAATGAGATATGAAGTTATATAGATTTTTGACATGACTTTTACCTTCATGAGCTACATGTGAATGGAATCATTAATTACCTACCCCCAATTGATATATTTCTTATTTCTGAGGATGATCCAAATGAATCTATACATCCATTTTTTAAATTTATTTACCATTTTATTTCCCACTATCATGTGCAATAATTAAACAATATCACTTATCTCATTGTTAAAATTGGATCTTATGTGATTTTATGGAAGTCATGTGGAAGAATGTTTTGGATTCATCAACCATGCATTGTTGACTTATTTATCACATAGCATAATATTATCATCCCAAAATATTTAGGATGAATTTAGGGCTATATGCACACAGGACTCATGATCGAGAAGATGAAAAAAATTGTTAATTTTTTTAGAAACAAAGCTTGCTACCAACTCCCCTTATGGATATCTTACCTCCCTTGTCTCTAAGTTATAATTATTTTTCATAATAAAAAATAACTTAGGATATTTTAATGACATTGGGAATGATGATGCCTATGCCAATGCAGTGTCATAAATACTTTTACCAAAATTCATTTTATGCATTGTGTTCATTCTTTCCCTAAACTCAGCTAAGTTGATGTGACTTAGATTAGTGTTACTGATATTTACAACATTGGAATCTAGTGGTGAAAGAATTTTCATAGCCTAAAATTGATACTACATGATTTCTTGATAGTTACTTAGAATCACATTTTTTTGGAGTAGGAGATGAAGACATCAATTTTACAAGAAAACTGATAATTTGGAATATTTGTAGAAAAGCTTCTTATTTATGAAAAATGATGAAATTATAAATGGAATTTTATACTCACAAGTTGATTGTTAAAATTACTCTAGTGTGTTTTTAAAGCTCCCTGTATGACCTTCAATTTTCCTTTGACCAATTTCCCTACTTGCAACTACACCTATACAATTATTTTATGTTTCTTATTTATCAAATCTTTTCCAGCTAATGGAAATGAATTGAAGAAAGTATGAAAATTTCATTTTCAATTTTTAAAATATTTTTCCTATTCCCAAATCAAAATAAATATTAAAAATTAATTGACATTTGATTCTTACCAAAAACTAGAATTTCATTATCACCAAAATAAATATAACTTTTATCAAATTTTTCATGAAAATAAATTATCCTATGAATTTTTTTTAAATTTATACAATTTAAAAAATCCCACAAAAAATATTTTTTTTTATCAACATTCATATTTTCTTAGGGAGCACATTATTCTTGCTTTAGGGGTGTCACATGACCATGAAAATTTTAATTTGCCCCCATCAATTTTATCTCCTATTTTTTAATAGTTGTGTAAAATCAAAATTTTACCCAAAAAAATCCATGAACCTTTTTAACATCTTCCTCCCCAAGCCAAGGCCGTACCATCCAATTTTAAAAATGAAAAATTATGACTTGGTAATTGAAAAAATTTAAACACAAAATTTTTGCTCCATTTTTTCCTTTTTTAATATTATACACCCTTCCTCCTAGGGCATATAATGGCCATATGATTCATGTATTGAGCATAAAAAGTTAGATAAAATAAAAGCTTTGTTTAAAACTTGTTCTCAATAAGTTGTATGGTGTAAACGGCTGGAAGGAAACTCAATAAAAAGAATGAAACTTTCCTCTTTTATAATAAAACTACTCTTCTCAATATGGTGTATGGCTTAGTATTTTAATAAATCAAAAAATTTGAGAAATTTTGCATTTTTTTACCAAAAACTTTTCTCATTGGGCATTAACAAAAAAAACATCACAAGAAGATTCATAAGAGTTGCATAGATGATATGAAAAGACAAACTAAATATCATATAATATCCATAAAATAACTTCTATATGTTACAAATGAGAAGCCTTGCATATATAGGCAAGGAAAAATAAGAAGTTAAATTAACCAATGTGGGATAAATCCACAAAAGGACAAACTAGAAAATAGAAAAAACTATCTATAGAACGTAGCAAACATGAGAAACAACTCTAACACCCCCCTCAAGTGAAGCTAAGGGATAGAAATAGCCAAAAAATATATAGTGGCATATCCATAGTATGAGTCCTATCAATAAATCCTTATAAGGTACTCATGTAAAATATATATCCATGAAATGCAAAAAGGAAGAAAACCCATAGGAAAAAAACTCCCCCCCCAAAAAAAAAAATAATGATGTAAAAGAGATAAAAGAATGAAATAAAGGAAGGAATTCATGTGGAATCCCCCCTAATTATAACTTCCTTCACTCCAAATGAAGATCAATACTATATATCTTATTTGGATGGAAAGGATGTAAGGAACCATCTACATAGGTGGTGAGATAGTACCAAAAATAAAATGTTCTTCCCATTAATGTACCTTCCTCCTAAGTGAAATGAATAATATGTAAAAAATACACATCACCTATATAAATATCAATGCCAATAGGAGATACAATACCCTATAAGAGTCTATGAAACTTCCATGAGTGTAGACCATAGAGTGAAGTATGCAAGATTAAAATCCAAGAGTATGTTTATCAAAGGAACCAATCACATAAGTAGGTGTATCCAAAGTGGGACAAGTAATAAATATAGTAGGAGTATCAACAAGCTCCAAATTATAATGTGAAACAATAATGGGTTCCTTTTGAAAGTCACCACCAAAACACATATCCTCACAAAAATTAGGAGTAGGTGATGAAGGAACAACAACCATGGCACAATAAAATTCATCCTCAGGAAGTCATGATGGTGTCTCATCAATGATATCTAAAATTTATGGTTAAAGTGCCACATCCTCAAGAATCATGTCCTCTTAATCAATGAAATGATTAGGAAGAGTACAAACTATATGAAGAATACTAGGTATATCAAGTAAACCATCATCAGAATACAACTCATCACTAATAATTGATGAAGGTTGAATAGTTGGAGGTGTAGGAGGTACAAATTACTCATCTAAATCAACATAAAAAACTTTGTCCTCATAAAATGAAGAGGATTCTTTATTCATGTCACTAGTAAAGAGTGGATCCTCATTAAAAGGAGAAGAAGGAAGTGCCAATAGTTCCTCAACTATGTTATTATCAAGACTCAAATCTTGAACAACATTAGTGTCATCATCAAAATATAAAACCTCACTAATAAGAGGAGAAAGAATTATAATAGGAGGTGGAGTAAAAGAGGGTGAAAAAGACATAGAAGACTTAGTATGCTTCTCAAATAAGGCTACAATAGCATCCCAATGTTCCATTGGTGATGTGGCACATGTGACATAGCATTTCAAACTATCTAAAACACGGAGGCAAATAAAAAAAAGAGCCTCATCTTGCATAAATTGAATCTAAGTAATATCTTCATCATCTATAAAGTAAGGAATATTGTCAATAATAACACTCCATAGGCCTTTCTATTGTAAGTGTATCCAAATTTTGATCTTCCAAATAATATAGTTGGATGTGTTGAGGGGATCAAATAACAAGGAATCCATTTGTCAAAAAATAATGAGAAATTCATGAATATAAACCCTTTGAAAATACTAATCCCTCCACAATAATTTAATTTCTCTTGATGAAATTAATGAACACCCCAAAAAAGTATAATCCCCCCCCAAATTTGGCACTTTATAATTTAGTTAATTTTACAATATAAATGAATCCAATATATGTAGAATAAAAAAACATAGACTTTTGAAAAAGATAGTACTAAATTTTAAGTCATGATTCAAAATTTATAGTATTTAAATTTTTTTTAATCCAATATATTTATAATAAAAAACACATTTTTGAAAAAGATAGTACTCAATTTCGAGTCACAGTTTAAAAGTTATAGTCTTTACAAGTTTTCTTATCATTAAAGTGGGTCAAATAAGTAAACATGGCACAAAATTAAATGCAATAATGACCAAAAATTATTTAATACTTAATTAATATGTAAAAAATCTTCACAAAAATATTTATATAAATTTCTTTGGCAAAAACCAAGCACAAGTTGTAAAAAATGGGTGAAAGCTAGCTTCAAGAAGCATCTTTGCAAGATCCAAAAAGATTAGTTGAATATATCCTATTGTGACATCTCAAAATATGGTACAAATTGATGAAAATGGGTCATAAATTTTATAGGTATAAATTAGACCCAAAATATTATCCTCTCCAAGAATCAGATCTAAAATTTTAGATGTATAGCCTTAAACCAGAAGAAAACCAACCAGCTATCTAGATGATGAAGACAAATTACTATAGTAATATTCAAGCTAAAAAAATAAATATACAACCTAATCCAAAATACTTATAACATATATGGTAGGAAATATTTGATTATTATCTAACCAAAACAAGTTCTATATCTAAAAAAATTAGATATGTATCACTTATGGTGAGAGAAAACTAACCTAGTGGTAGTTATTTGCCTATAGACCAACAATCAAGTTTTTGAGTAGAAAGGATGTATAACTTGATATATGAAGATTATAATACATTATATAGGGAATAAAACTCATATTTTTATTCCCCTATGATTTCATATCTAAATTTTTATCAATGTATGGCCTAAAACCCTAAAACAATGCACAAATTACCTAAAAAGCTTCGAAAACAAACTTAAACATGGGTCTATAAAAATAAGTACCTAATTTTCAAGCCTAAAATCTACATGGCCTAATAAATTTACAAAAATAAATATAACTAAAATTTATACAAGGTACCTCTACTCTACCAACAATGAAATTTGATAAATGGATAAACCCTTGTAGTAAAAAACTTGCAAATGGATGGCTACAACACCTCCAACTCTGATACCATGAAAGGAACACCAACAAGATCATTCCAAGCACAAGATCTAAAGTATTAATAGAAAAAATATAACAAGAAGAGTTTTAAAGATGATATGTAAAGATAAATGCAATATCATATAATATCCATAAAATAACTTCAATATGCTATAAATGATAATCCTTGCATATATGTGGAAGGGAAAATAATAATTAAGTCAAAATAACCAATGTGGGATAAATCCAAAAAAATAAAAACTAAGAATTAGACAATAACTATCTATATAACCTAGCAAACATGATAACCAACTCTAACACTTGCCTTATTATATTTAAACATACTCTTTTTGGTGGTGTATAATTGGTCATTTAGTACCCTTTTGGCATCTCTTTTACTCTCAAAAACATTTTTTAAACTTCTAAAAATACCTTATATGCAAGTCACATGGTGTGGATAGAAGGAGAGAGGTAAAAAAAAATTGAAATTTTTGAGAACAAAATCATAAAATTTTCACCTTCTTTTATGATCAAGACATTCGGCCTTCATCTAAAAATGATTTAATGTTTGATCATTATTTTGAAAACCTCTATGAAATTACATGACCATTGGATGAATGAAAATAATTATTCTAAAATTGGTATCTTTTTTACTGGGTGCTCCTACACATCCTTTTTTTGGTTGAGTAATAAATTAAAATCACTTCTTTACATCAATTCACTTCCCTTTTGTGAGCTTGAAAATATTTCTTATCAGCAGATGACAACTAAAACACAAATGTAAATTTAATTTTTTAAATACTAAAATTTATAGAGTGAGAATGTAAATTAAAACTATATTTTATAAGGGAAGAAAAACTTATTTTAACACTACCTAAGAAAATAATCTTATTTACATGATTAGTAGAAAACTTAAATGAGTTTGCATGCAAGTAGGAAAAAAAGACTTCAATTTTTAACGACAATTTTAACCATTGAAAAGTATAATTGTAATGTATAAGTTTGCATTTACATGGCTTTTAGAAATATAATTTGCATTTGCATAATTTGTTAAAGTGGGATTTTCATTTGTAGGACTTATGGAAATAGAATTTTGAGTTGCATGAAAAAGGGAAAATTAAAAAGATTTTTAATTTTACATGAAGTTTTAAAAAAAAATTGTAATTTTCATGGGAACTTAAAATGTTTTTGTAATTTGTACATAAATTGAAAAAAATTAAAATTTGCAAAAAATATAAAAAATATTTTGTAAATTACATAAAGACCAAAAAAGATTTTGAAAATTGCATGGAGATAAAAATAATTTACAAATCGTACGGAAGCTTAAAATGTTTTTAAAATTTACACAACTTATGAAAAAGCAATGTGTGTTTGAATAACTTATGAAAAGTGAAATGCATTTTGAAAATTATGGAAAATGTTAACATATTTTTTCACAAGAGGTTAAAATGCATTTTTAAACAATTCATTATAAAAATTAAATTGGCTGTAAATTTTTAATTAGTTAATTAAAAGTTTGAATTTGTCAAAAAATTTATGGTTTCAGGTTCATTTCAAAAAAAATTATTCATTTATTTAAAAATTGAATTTCCATCAGTTTTTGTCCATTTTCAAAAACTATGAAAATAATTAGCTCTGACTAGGATTTCAAACTATAAGGAATGAAAAGAACATAAATTCTCTGGTTTCATAGGCTAACACTTTATTCATTAGGAAATTAAGTCTTCAACAACTTTGATAGATTTGAAAAACTCTGATCTTTGATCTTCAATGAAGGAATGGGTTCTCAAGCTATCAAATAACTTTCACATGTCAAAAGATAGTGTATACGATGGTTAGGTAATCAGCCTAATAGGTTCTTTCACATATCTAAAAAAGGATAGTGTATGTGATGGAATTTTAGTTATGTATTTTTACACAAACTAAAATGTGAAGAGAGAAGTTTCTTTCTTTCATATTATCAAAAGTGACAAACCTTGTGGCTTCTAAACACTTCTATATCTCATATTTTCATATCCTAGTCTAAGTAAATTTCAGCTGATTTTCCCATCTCAATCATATAATAAATGAACATGTGTTGCTGATCCAAATCACTTTTTCTAAAATTTACATGTTTATCACTTATTCACTTGAAGAGATCCATGAAAAATCTATCCAATCTATCACTCTTTCATATCATGTTATTGTCCATGATATTTCTTAGATAGAGATCATAGTTACAAATATGTGAAGGCATAAATACCAAAACATGGATGAGGGGAAAAAGACAAAATATTGAATTTATTTAAAAACAACATGCACACCAGAAAGAAAGACTAGAAAGAAACATAACCAAAATTGTATTTATATATGCATAAAAGATGGCCACCTAGTTCTTACTAGAAATAGTATTTAAAATATTTTTGACTAAAGGGTAATGGTATATGAGTTCCATCATGATATACTAAGTGAAAATTATTATTACTATAAAAGTTCCTGATCTTGAATGGCCCCATCCAAAGTGAATTAAACTTCACATGGCTATATTTTAATTCTCTATGACTATCCCAAAGTAGAACCAGATCTCTTACTTATAATTATCTTTATTTTACCTTTTTATCAAAGATAAATTTGACATGATCCTGATGGTCCATGATCCTATCAATCACCTATATCCTTTTTTCTTCTGGTTGTTGTAGGTAGAAGATTCTTTTATCTATTGAGATTTCAAAATTTAGATTCTCAACTACTCTAGGAAATTATATGGTAGGTAACTCAAGATTTATGAGAATCACAACATCTATTTTATATAAAAACTAGAATGGAGACATGCCAATAACCTTTTTTAGAGTTATATGATCTACCTAAAGATCATAATATACCTTATTGTGATAAATTTTTTAATTCTCATACACTACCTTGTGCATGATTGTGAACAAATTTTTGTTGCTCAACTTGGCCTAACTATTACCTTCTGGATGATAGTTTGATGAATGAGATAGATAAATATCATATCTATAACAAAATGCAATCGTTTATGAATAAGAAAAGTTAAATGAATTATCTATAAAATTTTTATGTGGGATTCCATATCGTAACAAAATATTTTTCTTGATGGAAGTGTTAACTATTTTTGAATTTATTTGTTTAATAGGAATTTATTCTACCCACTTAGTAAAGTAATATGTTGATCTAAGAACATGAGTATGACCTATGCTCTAATTAGGGTTCAATGTCCCAAAAAAATCCAATCCCCATTATTGAAAAGGTTCTTCAACTATCCTGGTTAAAGAGGAAGTGTTGATAACCTGGGTTTGCCTACAAATTGTTGATATTCCTCACTTCCTCACCCATTCATATGAATCCTTGAAAAGAGTTGGAAAATAATAATGGGATTTGAGAATTTTATATGTTTTTTACCTAGTATAAAAGTGCCCTCCACAAGCTTGATCATGAAAATATCTTAATAATTCCTTCTATTGTTCCTTATCTACACACCTTAATAAAAATTCATCAATGATTTTCTTGAAAAGAGTGTCATCCCGTATGACCTATTTATTAGTTTGTAGTTTGAACATTATACATTATATAACATCCAATTGTTAATGACATTATCCATATGTCAAGTATAATATAATGTCATAAAACCATTTATTATTATAATTGACAAATAATACCAAAGGAAACTCTTGATCATTTTATTCATCTAAAACTATCAGAGACCTAGATTGAATATCTCCTTATTATTCCATGAGTTGACATAGTAATTTTCCTTGAACTAGTTTTGTAGGTTTCATTTCTATATAATATTGTTTCACTTTAGTTATCTAATTACCTCATTTAGAACTAGGTTCTTACTGAGTCAAAATGGATTTGAATACTATATTTGACACCATTACCACAAAATGTGAATGCAATATGTAATAACTAAATTGTTTGACTACTTTCACTACTGCATAAGCATGTTTTTCCTCAGAACAATATTTTAATTCATAATCTTTGAGATTACAACTCATGAATGAAATTAGGGATTCAATTCCTTTATTGTTTTTCTAAATAAATATTATTGAGAGTTTATGCTCTAAAGTATAACAATGAATAATGAATTATTAATTAAAATCAAGACAAACCAATGTTGGTGCATGAGAAATAGTAATTTTTATATTTTCAACCACTTATTTACCTTCAATATTCCACTTTATATAAGGTTTTACTTTCATTATGTTTGTAGTATGGTTGGTGATCTCAACAAAATTAGTAATGAATCTTCTCAAAAAGATCATTTTCCCAAAGAAGGAATGTACTCCTATTTTATTGGTAGGTAAGGAAAGCTTTTGAATTGCTTAAACCCTTTCTGGATCATTCCTTATTCTTTATTTCAAAAAAATATGACCTAGGAGTTTACCTTATATCACTATAAATACAAATTTCTTGTGGTTATGAGAAATTTCATGTAAATGGTATTTTTCAAAGACTCTCTTTAAATGTGCATAGTGATCTCACTTTTTTGATAAAACTATCAAATCATCGAGATACATTATAATGATTTCATTAATTAATTATTTAACCACCAAATTCATTACCCTCTAAAAATTAGATCCTACATTAATCAATTTAAATGGTATTCATCTATGTGTAAAAGTACCCCAAGATGTTGTGAAATTCATTTTATGTTGATATTCTTTGTTAACCTCAATTTTGTTGTATCTTAAAAAACCATCAAGCATTGAAATCATTTTAGTTCTTTTTACCACCTATAAAAATTGATCCATGACTGATAGTGTATAATTATCTTTAAGGGATACTCGATTAAGATTCCCTAAATTAACATATATTTTGATATCACAATTATTCTTATGAACTTGTAATATGTTAGCTACCTAATTTGAATGGTGGATAGGAAAAATATTGCAAACATCAAACATCTTTTGCACTTTATAAAGAATCATTCCTATGATTTTAGGATTGTATTGTCTCATTTCTATCTAAAAGGTTTTACATCAGTATTTAGAGGAACTGTATGTTGTATCTATTGGGGATGAAAAGGCTTAAGGTATACATATGAATACATGAAGATATCAATATACTTACAAAGAAGGCTAAAAAACATCCATTTTGATTTAGGTGATAAACATTTTCCAATATTGACAAACTTAAGATTTTACTCTAAATCAATGTTTACTTTTTAATAGTCAGAAGAATCAAGATTTCCCTTTTGCATTTTACTCTATAAATCTATCGTGTTTATCCAAAAATTCTTATAAAGAGACAAGGCATTTAGGAATTTTAATTCCTTTCAATTTAATAACACCTTTTTCATCTTGTTCATCTATTATTCCCTCTTTTGATGTATGAACCAAAGATTTTTTGTATAAGGAATCACTACCTTCAAAGTAAAAATTTATGAAAATTTCTACTTTTTCAAGGAAAGAGATAATCTACTGATCATCACTGAAATTTTTTAAATTATTTTCATTGTCTAGGATACTCGATATGTATATTAATTCAATTGTATATTTTCCTATATTGATATCCACATGCAGGATCATCAAAAAATTTGATACTACCAAGGCATCAAATTTAGAGTTATGTTCTTAAAGATTATATTGATAGAGAAAGCATCAAATATCTTAATTTTATCCCAAAATTTATTCCTATAATGCCTTAGCTGATCATTTTTATGTGGTATTGACCTTTTATTTGCTTCAAAATGAGTTCAACATCACCCAAAACTTTCAAATTATTGATTCACATCTCTTTTGTTGCCTGTAAACCCTACAAAAGTGCTTTGTATTTAGATGTATTGTTGGTACAATCAAATTACAACTTATAGTAAAAAGGAAAAAAAATCCATAGATGGAGATATCAAGATTACTCCTAAACCTGAGCCTATTGATGAATAACTACCATCAAATTCCATCATCCAAACATCATTCAGGTTTGATTGCATGTTTTTTGGTAACTCAATATCTTTCTCTGTCATTAAAAGTTAGTTATCAATTCCTACATCTTCATACAAAATATCTTATGTAGGATCATCAACCTTTTTCACCGTATACTTTGTTTTCAATTAATGCTCCCAATTTTGTTTGAATCAATTTACTAGAATCATAGCATGTGATAAATCTAGTTGGATTTCACCTCTTAATTCTTTTTAAAAATTTATACTCAAAATAATGCCATAACCTATTGGAATATATATGACCAAAATATTAATTTTGATTCACTTTTAGGGGAAAGACACCAAATCCACTTGTGCATCCTTAATATGTCCAATGAGAGGAACTTTTTTTTCCTCCATGGCATAACAATTCCCAAAGGTCCTAGTACAAATTAGAGCAAGAGAATGAGTAACTTTAGTGGGCATAACATTGTCTAAGGCTCCTATGTCAATAATATAATTACTAAATTTACATCCCTTGAGGAATAGGAAAATGTAGAAAAGGTCAACTTTATTGGATTTATATGTGGATGTAGCCATTGAGTTGACTTGATTCAAGGTAATAGGGTTAGTTAAGATTCCTTTGAAATTACCCTTTTTAGCATTTGGATTTTTACCTTTGATGAAATCAACTAACATATCTAACTTCTCTGGATATCATATCAAGTACTCAACTTGTGACATCTAAATCTTGGTTTTGTTGACATGATCAATTATGTCAAAAGTAGGTAAAGTTAAAAAAAGGTATCTAAATAGGTTGAGAAACATTGACATTAGATTAACTACCTATTATTGGTTGCTTTCCTTTTATTTTCACTAGTGGTGTTGTTCCTCATAAGAGGATAACCTTAGGAGTTTCCTCCTATGAATCACTAGACTTTTTTTTTTGAGTTCTAGTAAAAACTCCAAAAGATTAACTATTCATATCCCCAACACTCTATTCATAGTAATCTTCATCTGAAGTATACTCCAAGAATGTGTTTATGGAGTCACCATAAGGTTATTCAATTTCACATTCTTGAAGTTATGGGTTTTTTGATTAATTTTATTATTCAACTTCTTTACATCCAGAAATTTCTATAGTTTCTAAAACTACATTTAAAGTTGCATTAGTGTTTTTATGAGGAGAGGCCTCAAGTGTAAGTTTCCATTGAGGATCTTATAGTCTAGGATGATCTCTTTGAAAAAGGATGTAGTTCCTCTTTGGAATATCTTGGTATAGAGCGGTAATGGTCTTCTAAAGTATTTTCTTTTTTAGGGTCATTATATCATTAGCCATTTTATGAAAGAGTTATTTTTTGAATATTGTCCTAAACTTTGATCCTTATTATTTTAAGGATAATTTTTAAATTTTTAGACATTATCTTGTCTCTTCAATGTCAATAGCCAATTCTTGAACTACTTTCAATTATACTACCTTAGTTTTTCTCAATTGATAAATTACTTCAGCTAATCGAGAGTTGATAAAGAAACATTTTTTATTTTAATTTATTGGTCACGTATTATTTGGTATCTTATTTATAAACCTATTCAATTTGGTGAAAAACTCTCATTGGATCATAAACTTCTTTTTTCATTTGTGTAAGCTGAGAAAGTAAAGCATGGGCATCTTTAGCTAGTTTAAATTTGTTCTAAAATTTAGTCTTAATGTTATTTTAGTTAGTAATGGATCATGGAGTGAGGTGGTAAAATAAATATATGGCATCATCATGTATTGGTTCAATGAATATCCTAACATAAACATCTTTTTTTTCCATGCCTAAAATACCACATGTAACATTGAAGGCTACAAGGAATTCCTTTATATTTTGTTTTCCATCTGCATGTAATTTGGGAAATTTATTTATTGACCCTTTTAAAAAGTCATGTAATTTTTGTAGATCCATTGGACCAATAAAATTTCCCCATGGTAATGTCATAGCTTGTAAACCAACTTATAGGGGAGTAACAATTGTAGATAAGACAAGAATTCAACTTATCAAAGTTACTCCTCTAAGTTTTTTTCATAGAGGTCAAAGGAATACTAGTTGTTCTTTTGACTTTTCTCTAATTTTCAAGGCTTAACTTAGTTCTATAATTTTATTATAACTAATAAAAAGGGTCAACTTCATGTTTTGACTTATAGTTATAGTGAATCACTTTTCTTCCATCTTGGAAGAAATTTACTAGCATTGAGGTGCAAGTTGAAGTTGAAGATCTCTTTGATATATCCTTATTTATTATATCCTTTGTGTATATTATGCTTCTACTCTTTGTGATAAAACAACTCAATCTTCTTCTTCATCTAAGACTCCAAATATTATATGAAAATGTGTAGAACTTGTCATATTATCCCAAGTAAAAGTTCTCAAATGTGATGAAATATCATCTTGAGTTTGCATTATCCAGTCAATATTAGGTTGAAAAACTTGAGCTTGAAGTACCTAAATTTTCATGAGAAGAAACTCTAGCTTTAGAAAGTATTTGATTAGCTATAATAATTTCTCTTCATATTTGTCTCCTTGCTTATCTTCTCGAAGCAATCTCAAAATTTATCTAGGCAATAGAAGTATATATTTCCTTTATATCTAGGTTTGACCTAATAGTATTAAATTGAGAATTTATCATTTTATTATCAAAAGAGAAGAATCAAAATTTTGAAACTAGATCTTGCTCTGAAGCTTCATCCAATTCAAACCAAGTTGATGATCTAGATTTTGAAGGCCTAAAATGGTGATATATGAGTTTACTAATTTTGGGTTCCTAAACGAACTCTATGAGCTTTTCTTCATGCATGGATTATTTATTCTCTTTAAACATTTTATAGATCTTGATTTAGGATAACTAGGATAATTTGAAACTAAATTATGGATATTTCATCAAAATCCCAAAAGATTTATCTGAGCTTCAACACAATATCTAAGTAGATTATTACAAGCCTAACTTAGGTTGTTCTAGTGGTCCTTTACATAATGGTAGAGTCATATAGATAAGTGAAATATGGGTATCACAAAATTTTTAAAAGTTTTCCCCACTATGGGTGCCAAAAATTGTTATCATAATTTTCTTAGGAGGATAAATTGATGCCTTCACATCAACAACGTGGGAAATAAATTCCCTCTCCTATTAGTAGGGAGAGCTACCTTTATTGTAAGCTAAAATAGAAAAGAAATAAATATTTAAAAATAAATAAATATAAATCATGGGGTACTAATTTTAACCCAAAAGTATGAAAAAGATTTTTTAGAAATAAATATGTAGAGAGGGAGAGATATAGAGAGAAGGGAAAAGTTTTAGGCAACAAATTGGTCATGTTAAAAACTTAGACTAGATGAAAGTGTTGAGAGAAAATTTGACATTCAGTAGGGGAAAATATCTCTCACTCAATGGGTCAAAGATACATAATTGTATTCTTAGGGATATGAAACATACACTAGAAAATTATTTAACTCTGATAACAAAAACTAATATCCCTCTATATTTTCTAATAGAAACAACAAATAAATTATCTCTATTCCCACCAATATTTTCACATGCATTGGAAATGTAAATTAGAAATTCATATATAACTCTATAATCTAATTTATTATTTTAAATATTTTAAAATTTATAACAAAGGTGATGAAAATTGGATATGTTGAATTAAACAAAAGACATAATTTAAAAGATATTACTAACATAAAGTTTAGAAACACCTCTTTGTATTGATTTCTAGAGAATAGAATGTTTGGTCTCCTTTTACAATGATTTGCCCAAATTTTATCTATTTTTAACCCTTAATATGAATCCCTAAAATATATTTATAGGATAAAATGGGTGGTTATGGTGAAAACCACCTATTTTGCCTTTTTATAGAGTTGTAAAAACACCAACGAGAAATTACAACTTGAAATGATGAAAAAATGTTTTGAGCATTGAGCACAGCTCGAGAAAAACATTTGGGGTTTTTGAACAGATTTTAAAAGTACATTATCAATTTATAAAACTTTAAAAATCATGTTGGAAAAATTTCAAAGATAATTATATAGAATGATAATATACATTTACAAGGGGAAAAGGAGTGAAACAATACAAATTAAGAGTAAAGAAACAAGAGAAGAGAATGCAAAAACATTAAAAAAATTATTAATTCTTATTATTTATATATTGAAAATTCCTTCCCTTCTAGAATGTCATTAAATCTTATAAAAAATTCCGAGATCAAGTCTTCATCTGGTCCATCTATGTACCTATAGGCAATGTCTGTTGAGTAGTCTAACTTTTTCATTTCCTGAAGCTTGCCTTAGAGACTATTTATTTTCATATTCAAATTATCCATATTAACATGGAATTTGGATAATTGGTAAATTTATTCATGACCAAATTTATATGTGGTATGGAAAATGTCCTAAATTTTCTCTTTGAACTCTCCAATTACAATCTCAATTGAAATCAAATTCCCATTTTGATATTTGTGATTGATAAAATGATAATTCAACTTCTTGACCTCAGTTTTGATTTCTATCATGGTGTCACTTCCAAGTGAATTTGCATTATTGAATTTATGAATACATTATTAAATATATTATATTCTAAATTTAGTTTCCCAAATAAATTCAATCTGATAAATGATTTATTCCTTATTGATTACTCCTTTTTTAGTAAGGTTAATAGAAGGAAATTTAAAGAATTTGACCAACCCAAGAATGAGTTCCTCCTAATTTTCTTCTCTTCAGAATATCAACTTTCCTTTTTTGATATGTTTTCATATTATGATTATATTTTAGATAACATCATTTCCATGGTGTGAATTATTGAGGTTCCCTGATTGATAACCATCTCAATTTAATATTTTACTATGTTTCCCATTTGTCCCACCTCTCTTACTTTTTATAATGTCTCAGCATGAAGACTCGATGAAGAAATATCTAGTTGAATTATCCTAATTAATATTTGTATTATTGAGTTCAATTGTTCTACCTTCTCTTTTAGTTCATCCTTCATCACCTTGTCTTTATCTATTTTTTAAAAAATGGTACCAATTACAAACTATATGTCCCCTTTCATCCCTTAGTTGGTTGATTTTCCCAAATGAACCATGGATACCTGATAATATTTAATTTTGATTTTTGAATTATCCATTCAACTATATGAAAGGTCACTTCTACATATTTTTCTACCTTTTCATCTATTACCATTCATAAAACTATTATCACTTTCTTCAGCCTCTTTGAGAAAGGAATTGTCAAAGTTCAAAAATCTATCTCCACAGGATCAATTTTTTTATTATTATTCACTACTATGGAAAAATCAATATGAAGTTATCATGCTTGAGGAAGGTAATGGGACAGAAGTTGAAACTAGTGGAATAATATTAACTAGAGTTGAAGAAGGCATTTTATCAATTGGGACACCTTGGAAAGAGGTTTCTATTTGTTCTTGTGTATTGATTGTATCAAAATAAATTCTTAGAGAGGAGGAAAGAGGTAACTTAGGATTCAAGGGAGAAGATGAAGAGATATTAGTAACCTCTTATAATGGAAAAGAAGGTGATATAGGGAATATTGTATCATATGAATCCAAGAATTATTTAGCTGAGTTATCTACCAGTTCTTGAGAAAAAGGAAAACTATCAACTGGAACCTCTTTAAGAATTGAAATTCTAGGAGAAGAGGCAATTTCACCTAGCCTTTTTATTTTTATCTTGATAGTATTCTATGGTTGAACATCTTGTTGAGTAGTTTCAGGTTCATGCATCTCTTTTATCATCAGGATTTCTCCACTAGGTCATATTCCATCTATCTTTTATTGTTCATCCTATTGCTTATAGAAGCTACCAAATTAATCTTCCCTAGGAGGTGTAGGTAAAAAAACATTCACAACATCCACTCCCTTACTCTTCAACCACTTAAGATTTATGTCAAGTATTTCTATTATTCTACTTTTAAGAGAAGTAGATTCCCTTTTGTCCCAATGGACTATAGATAATGTTTTTATCATGATGCTTTCTTTTTCAAAGATGGGATCCAATGTGACCTCATCATCTAACGAATATTTTGACACTTTTATTATGCCAAATTTGATTATTTGTCTCATGATAAACTGTGAATAGCCTTGATCCTCACTTATTTCTCAACATTTTAATCTATGTATTAGTCTTCAAAATATGGAAGATGTTGATACAAAGGTCCAAGAATGTGGTCAATTAGACCCTCATTGTCAAATTAAAACATAATTTCAAACATCTTGAGATTATATCAAGACATGTGTTGTTTAATTGTCTTGGCCTTTACTAATGAAGGGAAAGTATACCTACCATTTGAGATTATAAATTTGAACCCTATTTTAAATCAGTTTGTTAGGAAATTATGTGTTTCAACAAGTTATTTGACCAATTCTATCAATTCCAACTTATAAATGACATATCATGGAAGCATGTAAAGATAAAATTTGAAACCACTGATTCTCAAATAACTAAATGTTGAGAATTATATGAACCAAGTTCCCCATCTGATTATTTTTTGTATTAGCTACAACTGATATTCTGATGTTGAAGTGTTCCTTCTCAAATAATTGAATAACAAAATGAATAGAGCAATCAGTTACCCTTATGAATTGATTATCATTCTCATTCAATTATAGTTTTAGATAAAATTATTAAACCATTTCTTTCCCTAAATCACTCATTGTAAGCAATCTATCAAAATATCTTCAACTTGATACAACATAAATGAAATATGAAGTCATATAGAATTTTAATGTGACTTTTACCTCCATGAGATACTTGTGAATGAAATCACTAATTAACTTCCCAAAATTGATATATTTCTTATTTCTAAGGATGATCCAAATGAACCTATACATCCATGTCTAAAAGTTCTTTGCCATTTGATTTTTCACTATTCTGTGCAATAGTGTAATCATATCACTTATCTTATTTTTCAAATCAGATCTTGTGATATTTTTGGAAGCTGAGTGGAGGAATATTTTGGATTTGTCAACCATGCATTTTTGACATGTTTACCACAAACCATACTATTATCACCCCAAAATATTTGGGAGGACTTAGGGCTTAGATGCATAAAGGACTCATGATCTGGAAGGTGAAAAACATTGTCAATTTTCTCAAGAACAAAACTCAATACCAACTCCCCTTGTGGATCTCTTACCTCCCTTGTCTCTGAGTTATATCTATTTACCATGATCAAAACTAACTTGGGAAAATACAATGACATTGGAAATATTTTCACTTGTGCCAATCCATAGTCACAAATAATTTGAGGAAAATCCATCTTATGTACTTTGTTAATTCTTTCCCAAAATGAGTCTACATTAATGTGACCTAGATAAGTGTCAATGATATTTTCAAAATTGGACTCTAGTGGTGAATAAATTTTCATGTCCTAAAATTGATACTTCATTATTTCTTTGTCTTTACTCAGAATTGCCTTTTTTATAGGAGATGAAGACACCAATTTTACAAGAAAAATGATAATTTGGAATATTTGTGAAAATTCTTCTTATTTGCAAAAACTAACAAAATTATAAATAGAAGTCTATACTCATAATTTGATCATGGAAATTAATCCGTCATTTTTTAGCACTCCCTATATGAACTTAAATTTTCCTTTGACCAGTTTCCCTACTTGCAACTGTAAAATTATTTTGTGTTGCTTATTTAGTAAATTCTTTCTAGCCAATGGAAATAAATTGAAGAAATTATGAAAATTTAATCTTCAATTTTTGAAATATTTTTCCTATTTTTGATTCGGCCAAAATATTAAAAATTAATTACCAATTAATTTTTACTAAAAATTAGAATTTTTGAGAATCACCAAAATAAATATGGCTTTTATCAAATTTCCAATGAAAAAAAATTATCTTGTGATTTTTTTAAATTTATATAATTTAAAAAATACCATAAAAAATATTTTTTTATCAATGCACAAATTTTCCTAGGGAACATATTATTATTTATTTAGGGGTGTCATGTCATCATGACATTTTTAATTTTCCATCATCAATTGTATCTCTTATTTTTTACCAATTATATAAAATCAAATTTTTACCTAGAAAAATTGTCAACCTTTTTAACATTTTCCTCCTCAAGCCATGGTTGTACCATTCAATTTTACAAATGAAAACTTACAACTTGGAAATTGAAAAATTTTAAACTCAAAATTTCTGCTCCCTTTTTACCTTTTTTTTATTTTATACCCTCCTTGGGGATATGGTCAGTTGTATGACTCATGCATTGAGCAAAAAAATTCAAAAGTAAAATGAAAACTTTGCTTAAAACTTGTTCTCAATAGGTTTTATGACACAAATAGATAAAAGGAATCTCAAAAAAATAATTAAACTTGCCTCTTTTACATTTAAACTTCTCTTTTTAATATAGCATACAACTCAATCTTTGAAGAAATCATAAATTTTGAGAAAGTTTGCATTTTTTTACCAAAAACCTTACTCATAGAGAAGGTGTGTTCAGACCAACACCCCCCCCCCCCCCCACATCTTTATTTTTTGAAAAGGGGACCCCTGTGATTATTTATAAAACCTCTATATTCTAGAATAAGTGTGAAAGATTGTTTGATATTGAATTTTAAAGGCAAGTAAATCTTTAAAAAAAAGACATGAGTTTTGGTATATCTGATTATGATCATGTTTTATGGATCAATATTGTTAATAATCATTTTCAAGGTGATTAATTGTAAGTTTTAGAGAATAAGTTAGGGTTCCCAAGTAGTAAACCCTAAGATTTTGAATTTAAACATCAGTGAGAAAATCTAGCAAGAAATTTCATACATGATCAGGTTTTAACTTAAAGTTTATGCACTTTTTCAGATCTAACACTTTACACTTGTTCACTATATTTGATTTGACACTGCATCAAACTCTAAGTATTTTAAAAATTCATACATTCAATGATTTGGGCCCCAATGAGGATCCATAAATGATCACTTAATTGGAGGTTTTAATCTAATAGTGCGTATTAAAGTTGAAGTTTCAAAAAATCTTGAGGGTTTTACATGTGGAATTTAGTTATTGGATTAATAAATTCCATTATCTTAAATTTAATAGGTTCACTCCTATCATTTGACATTTGTGAGGATGTATTTGACATGATTGAACCCATCAAAATATAATCCCTAAATCCTTGAGAACTCATGAGGGATTTACACATGGCATTCAATTATTAGATCAATAAATTCTATTATCTTAAATTTGATAGGTTCACTCCCTTCATTAGACATCTATGAGGACATATTAAACATTATCAAACCCATCAAATTTAACCTATATAATCCATGAATCCTTGGGAACTCCTGAGGGATTTACACATGACATTCAGTTATTGGATCAATAAATGCCATTGTCTTAAATTTGATAGGTTCTCTGTCATCATTTGACATCTATGATAACATATTTGACATGATCAAACCCATCAAATTTAACTTAGAAAATTTTTAAAGCTTAAACAAAAGGGGCTTTTTAAAAAAACCTTTTCAATAAATTCATATATTTTTATGAAGACAAAACTAGTAAATAAAGATCTTAGCCTAAGTCATTTGTGTTTTCTAAACATAAAATTCTAAATGATGTTTTTAAGCCTAAAATTCATATAATCATAGAACTGATTAAAAGGTAAACATCTTTGAATATCCAATAATGATCATTTATTTTATATATTTAATCCAATGGTACATCAAGCCTGAAGTCCTTTAAAAAGTTATACGGTTAACGATCTAGCCTTAGCCAAGATCCAATGGTGATCGCTTGCTCATTAGATTTGATCTAATGGTGCAATAAAATTAAGGATTTTTTAAAGGCCTCATGAGCTTGACACATGGAATAATTAGTGAGTTTAAAGATCAAGAGACCAATGAAATACAAGGACTTGGATTCATTTTTTCAAATAAAAATAAAGAGTACTTTTGAAAGCTAACGGCTAGCATTTAACTAGCATTTATGAAATTTGTCATAAAAGGCATGAAACCCTACCAGATAAGCTCCACATAGTTATGGAAGATCAAAATGAAAGATATCATATTCTCATTAATGTAGAAGACATGAGAATGAGGTCCCATCAAATTTGAGGCATGTATGAAATCAAGAGTTGGATATTTTTACCATCAAAGCTAAAAACCCTAAACCCTCTATACAAGAATTAAGTCAGTTCAATTGATCACAAAGCAATCAAAGTAAGTGAAACTTGAATTTAGAGTAAGTTCCTTAGTAATATCTTTGTTTTCATCAACTAAAATTTAGTGTTATCAGTGGTGATGGGTAGGAAACAAATGAAAATTGAAGTGGAACTTTATCTAACTTCAGATGGTGAAGGGTCTTTAGAGACATAACATTAGATTTAATAGCCTTGAATAAACAAGAAATCAAGAATTGGTCTAAATTATTCTTATTTATATATGAGTTTAAACCAATTTACCTAGAGGAAAAGAAGAATGCTATAGTGTACCAAATATACAAAGACCTAGTATTAATTTAGCTAGCAAGCCTTCACCATGTGGTTGCTAAACTAGAGGTAATGCATTGCATCAAAATTTTTGTTCCTATTTTTGTTAACTATATAATATATGGGGAATGGATTATTCATGAAAGAAGTACTATGAAAGTTGGATGTATATCTCACATGGCCTTTGAGGCTTACTATAAGGTCCCTTTGCCTTATGTCAATCTCCCATCCTTGAGAAAATGGACAAATTCCCAGAACATGGATTTAGTCCTCTCACCTTGGTTAATACAAGGTTCCCATGTTTTAAAGACCCCTAATGGTGAGATTCCTATTATCTAATTTAGTGAGGGTTTTAGGGTATCTATGACCTTATTGAAAAAAGCCTTTGGTACCTCTTTTACTACTTATTTGAGTAAGGTTTGGGTATCTTATGTCCATTACATGTTGGAGTGGAACTTAACCCCTCCCATTGGAGACCTAATAAGTTTTTTCTTGGCCAAAAAATTTACAACCATCAAGAGAAATACCTCTAATAAATTATTTATGATGTCTTACCTCTTGGATTCACTCCTAACCTCTATTAATTTCCCTAGCATCCAAAATTGGTCCCCTGATGGTAGACCTACCATTTCCAATCATTACACCAAATTGCATATGTTCAAATCTAGGAATCACATGCAATTCATATGTGATGGTATCTTCCAAGTTGTTTTTGAGGTAATCACTAGTATCCCTATGCCCAAGCTTCATCCTATAATCAAAAGATAAGTGGAGACCATGGGGGATGTGTGGTTCTATCCAAATTATATTGTAATAAGGATAGAAGGAATCATGGTCCAACCATAAAGATTACCTATATATGTTCCCAATAAGCTTACAGAGTAAGAAATTACTTATCAAATCATCGAAGGATTATATTGGATATGCAAGAAGAATAAGAAGGCTTAGGTTCATCCCTTTCTACTAGATATTTGTAGAATTTTAATCAAGGATTAGAAATAGCTAGAGATCATGGTGGTGCACATGACCTCTTTTGATTTCCAACTAGATGATCTTAAGATGAGGGACTACAATAATAGAGTGGCTAACCATATTTATGATAAAAAGGTCCTAAAGACTAAGTATAAACATCAACCAGGTGTGGGAGATGGTATCTACACAAAGGCAAGGAACTTTGAAGAAGTCTTATATAAGATTAAAAACTACAACATAAAATTAAAACATAGGATAGTTAGGGATAATAATCCCTCAAGAGAAATATGGTAACTACATCCTTGTATTATCACTTGATGTCAAGACCATATGGGACTACACATCAAGATCCACCTTTTAGAGGATAATCCTTTGAACCTCAAAAATAAAAATTGGAAAAGTCACCCCATATTGGGCAACATAAGGATGTAAAAGGATAAGGTAAAGATGTGATTCAAGAGTCCAACATAGAGCATAGACCTAGTGGAGGTCCCCAAATTCAGGCATCCCCACCAAGGCCTTCTTCCCTAGTAGAGGTTATTAGAATGATTTCTTTGGAAACTAGATAAATAGTGGAAATTACCCTTATTAACATCACAAATGCCTATGGTTATAATAAGGAATAGGATCCATATATGGAAGTAAGAAAATAATTCATTCCATTAGATGAAATAAAAAGATAGGTAGAATTAGCCTTAGTTCCTTTGGCCCCAAGAAAGAGGCCTATGTTAATTTTCACTCACCCTACTAGTGAAATTAAAATCTTTAGTGATGAGATTATTATTTATGGACCAGTTATTCCTGATTGGTTTGTTTATGGGAAGTTTTATAAAATGTCATCTCTTTCTCCTTCATTGGCTTTGACTCAAGTTGACATGGATGTTCAAGATAATGTCAAGCCTTGGATTCAAGATATTTTGAATGGACAAGTAGAGAGAAGGATCTATATCCTTTGTAATAAGGAAATCTAAGGGATTGACACCCAAAGAGCCTCTAGGAGTTCAAATATAGAGATTCTTGAATAACCATAGGTAAAGGAATTTGACCCTCAAGTCCTTTTCAATCTAGATACATCAACTCTTGAGAGAGTAGTGACTAAGAAGGTTATTATTCATAATGAGGAGTTCACCTTTCACAAGGTAGAGCCATTTATGGGCTTAATTCCTATTCTAGGGTAGGCTACAGGGGAGCATCTTATATTTCAAGAATATGTAGCTAGTATGGTACTAGCCCAGTCAATAATGACTTTGGTTAGACTTCTGGGAATTAAATATATGATTCTCAACTTGGAGAAAGAAAAACAAGATTTAGAAGCTTAGGCCCTCCTTTCAATTCTTGAGGATGTATTGAAAGTGTTGAATAAATATTTTATGGACAAATTTTAGAATTTAAAAAGCATCAAGCTTAGATTGAGTGCCTTAAACCATCAAACTGAGATGGCACAAGTTTTCATCACTCAATGGTAAAATTCTCAAGCTTGGATGGAGGAAATCATCAAGGTACATAAGACAAAGTATGCCTTAGACTTCAATATTATCAAACCTAGACATATAGACATCCTCATGGTAGTTTTTATGGATAAACAAGAGGATTTGACCACCTGGAGTAATGATGTCAATGACTTTATCAAGGGAGACACAGGCTTGGTAACCCAAAATGAGAAACTTCTAGGGAATCTATTAGATAACCCTTCTCAAACCATTATCATAGGCCTAATTAGTGATGAAGAATTTAATAAAAAGGTTGGTATTCACATCTAGGGAATCAAATATAATAAAGGTCATTCAACCAAGGATAACGAGAAGATCCTTGATATAGTTTTTTCTATAGGGAAGTAAATTGTAAAATCACAATGTATTGAGGAACTTGTATCTTGAGTTGATAATGAATTTGATAAGTTAGTAGATCAAGAAGAGAAGTATCTAATGAAGCCTATAGTGAATTTTGAAATAATCAAGGAGAAATACACTAAGGTAAAATACTTCCTTAGATATGGCTAATTGAAGGGCCTACTAATGAAATCCCTAAAAGAATATTTTTTTTGTAAAGTATATGTTAGTCTATTAACATATACTCTTTCTTGTCAAGTTGACATGTGACCTTCCACATTGTATCTTTAAATCAAGGACAACTATCCTTATCCACATGTGGATATTTTTCAAGTTAGCTAGTTAACTGCCTGTGTTTCCTATAAATAGGTAGATGGTTACCATTTGTAAGAGAGAGTTTTTGTGTAATTGTATACCAGGAGAATTTAATACAACTAAGGAATTCTAAAAATATTGTATATATAATTTTGTTAAAAGTCCATGCTACCTCTCAATTTCTAATAGTGATCTTGAATTTGAATGATTCTTCTTGTTTTAAGCTACATTATTTGCCATAGGGTGTTAATTTTTGCTAAATTCTAAATTGATTGTAAAGATCTTAGGTATACTTCATTTTATTTGCTTTGTATTTAGATGTAATTAGGTTATCCAAATCATAATATCAAATATTTAAAGTAAATTTGGTTCTCACTTATGATTCATATTTTTCCTTTGAATTTTTCCTAACTTGTGATATAATTTGAGCTTATGCTATTTTATAACATAATTTTTTTCAAATGTGCTCAAGGTAATTAGAATTTTATCATAATATTTGAGATGAAAACTTGCAATCATGTTTCTTTCTTACTTTACCCTTATCTTTTCTTATTTTTATCAATATTCACTCTATATTAAATAGTATTGTTAATAATCATTTAGTTTATCTTCTAAGTCATTGGAAACTATTTAATATCAAAATATTTAAACCCTGATGGATCCCAACCACTAAATCAAAAAAATATTATGGATAGTTCTCATACTCTACTTCTATTTAACCATAGACATCATTGAATTGTCACAAACTATAACTCATGCCTTGGATTTTTCAAATCCTAAAATGAGTAGTGTTCATCAACACTGAAGAGCACCTATGGTACATTTCAAAGCATCAATAGGGTGTATGGCCCATATTTGAAAAATAAATTTGATAAATGAAATAACTTGCCTTATTATTAAACCTTTTCTTTTTTAAGGTGTATAGTCGATCGTACAATACGTTTTTGGTAGCTTTTTAACTCTAAACAACGCTTTTAAAACTACTAGAAAACCCTTCTATGCAAGTCTCATGGTGTGGATGGGTGGAGAGAGGGAAAAACAATTAAAAATTTTGAAAAATAAAATTGTGGACTTTTCACCTTCTTCTATGAGTAAGATGTTTGGCCTTCATTTGGAAATGATTTAATATTTTCTCATTAATTTGAAAACCTCAATTAAATTACATGACCATTAGTTGAAAGAAAATGATTAATCTAAAATTTCTCTCTTTTTTATTGGGCACTCCTGCGTAGCCTTTTTCTAGTTGAGTAATAAAACAAAATCACTTATTTAAATCAATTCACTTCCCTTCCATGATCTTGAAAATATTTCTTCTCCATAAATGATGGTTAAAATACAAATGGAAATTCAATTTTTAGAATGCTAAAATTGATAGAGTGATCATACAAATTGAACATATATTTTATAAGGGAAGACAACTTATTTTAACACTACTCGAGAACATAATAATATTTGCATGATTAGTAGAAAAATTAAATGAGTTTGCATGCAAATTGGAAAAAGAGACTTAAATTTGCAATAAAAATTTTCACCATTGAAAAATTTAATTGCAATGTAGAATTTTACATTTATAAAAATTTTAGAAATGTAATTTGCATTTGCATGATTTGAGAGAGCATGATTTACATTTGCATGACTTGTAGAAATAGAATTTTGAGTTACATGAAAAAAGAAAACTTAAAAATATTTTTCAATTTACATGAATTTTTACAATGTTTTTAAAATATGCATGGGAACTTATAATGTTTTTACAATTTGCACAAAAATTGAAAATATAATTACAATTTGCAAGGAGGTTAAAAAAGATTTTAAAAATTATATAAAGATTGAAAAATATTTTCCAAATTGCATAAAGACCAAAAATAAATTTACAAATTGCATGGAAGATGGAAATTTATTTTCAATTTTCATAACTTATGAAAAATAAACATGTGTTTCCAAAACTTATGAAAATCTAAATAGTTTTTTCAAATTATGAGAAATGTTAATGGGTTTTGCCCTGGGAGACTCAAATACATTTTTTAAAAATTTAGGGTAGAAAGTAACTTGGCCAATTTTTTTTAATTAATTAATTAATTTTTTTGAATTTTTCAAAATTTTGATGGTTTCAGGTTGAGTTCAAAAAAAATATCCATTTATTTAAAAATTGAATTTCCACTAGTTTTTCTTTATTTTCAAAAACTATAACAATAACAACCCATAGACCAACCTATTATTACATCACCTTGTTGTTTTCACCACATACTTACAACTTGTTCCATAGAGTGGGACCTCGTTATATAGATATCCCTAAATGTTAGAGACTACCTCATTCAAGCTTTCTATGGTGTGAATAAAATCCACATCAACAAAATAGAAAAAAGATGGTGCTAGAAGAAGGGCACACTTTTATGTTTTATCAATAATTTCAGTTAGTCATTATGTATATTTTCACTATAGACACTTAGGAGAATAACAAGGTCTAGGGCCCAAGATATCCTTTTGGTTTCACCATTGTCAAAACCTAGGATGGCTAGACCCATACATGTCATCCTTGACATACACCAAGTTAAGACATATTCCCCTATAAGAAACATCCCACTTATAAATCATCTCATGGCTCAACCTTGGTTATTCAAATCTGTTATTTCCATCCCTATGGACCAATATGATTTGCCATGAAATCTAAAAAAGTATTTACCTACCTTCTCCCCTCAAATGGGAGGATGGTATAAGAACACAAAAAATATTTTGAGGCTTCTTTTAGATTAATGAATGCCACCCATGAGGATTTTTCATGTAGGATTTTCACATTTACTATTTAAGATTATTATTATGAATGTAAAAATATGTTCTTGGCACAATTTGGGTAAGTGATTAATCTAAGTCTGGTATATCAAGATTTCACCAGCATGAAGAGGGAACCTAAGGATTTAATTCAATTCTTCAATACAAGATTCCAAAATATATACACTCAGTTTAAAATCACATATAATCTAGACATGGATTAGACACTCAAAATATACAAGAATGCCCTAGATCCCATTACTACAATGTTCTGGCGAAGAGCTACCATTGTCAATACTTTAACTTTGTTATTTAAAGAAGCTATTAATATCAACAAGCAACTTAATCCATAATTCCGCCCTTAGAATTTAGGAGGCCAAACATCTACAAATAGACTCCCATATTTGAATATAATTCCACATGCTAATCAGAATGCCCATGCATTCAACCATAATAAATTATACACTATACCTCCTATGACCTAGTAAATAACAAATTACAATTATGGGTTCTTGAATAATCAAATATATAGGAATTAACATCATCAAAACCATTATAATTATCATCATGCTCACACCAATGTAGTAGTTTCTTAGGGTTCTCACTCTACCAAAGTTGAATTGGATTATATACAAAGAATGGTCTAGAAGATGAGCAATGATTTATTAAATATGAAAAAAAGGATGGGTAATACCACTAATCAAAATTAAAATAAGAATTATAACTTTTCAAGATATAATAGGCCTACCAGCAATGTATAAAAATAAAAGTCTAATAAACTTCCAAAAATCAATATCATGTAGATATCTTTGCCCAATTAGTGTTAGGTTCATAAAACATCATGGCATCAAGAATTATACTTTATAGATATCAGTGTAGCCTTTGAAATATTTTAGAGAGAAATGATTAGAAAATATTAATTGATGAATCCTCCAAATATCCCCCATGAATTTATCCCTTTAAGTTTAGCTATAGTCTTTGAAACCTATGAGTCTCCCTTCCCTAATAAAAAATATAATATTCTAGAGGATAATTCTGATAAAGTACATGCATTCTAATAGTTCAAAATGAATAATTATAACTTAAGGAATAGGAACCTCTCACCACTTCTACTCCTCCAGATAATATAGTGATTCTTCCAAATCCCAAATCTAATAATAATACTCCCCCCTAGGGGAATGATTAGACTCAACATAAATAAGAACAAAATAAATGAGGATATAATATTGTTAAGGATAAGAATAAAATTAAAACCAATATCACCCTTCCTGAAGTAGCATAAATCATAGATTAGAAGGAGCTCTTATGGAGGTTTATTATAGGTAAGTCTATTACAAAAAAGTCTAAGCCATCTAACGCAAACATTATTTACAAAAGAAAGCCTAAGCTTCCCCCTTACTTGTTTACTATTCGGGCATTTCATAAGAATATACATAATTTCTAGTAGATTTAGAGCTTCAACAATATTAATGTCAAATTCCATTGTCAAAAGTTTGGTTTAACCCTAAAATCATCCAAAAAGACTATCATTGCTAGATAAAATAGTAGTGCCTATTTTAGGATATCTTAATGATGTAATAATTTAGGTTACCTCAAAACTTAGAATATATATTACTATTGACATACTAGTAGTAGATATTCAAAAAGGATATGGATTACTAGTGAGCAAAGATTGCTCAAAAATGTTGAATGGATATCTTTCCATGAACTTCTCACATATTTGGCTCCCTTATAGAGACATTGTTAACTAGATCAGGATTGATTGAGATCCAAGGATAAAGCATATGATTATATAATACAAAACCACTAATGAATAAGTTATAAGTCTCCTAGTCCTAAAATTTATACCTTTACTACAAAACATGAAATGTAAAGATAAATTTAGGGCCCTTCTTAATTATGGACCCTCCATTTTGATGGAGCAAGATATAAATAAGGATTAGGTGTTGGTATATATTTGGCAAATCTACTTAGAAATAAATTATTATTAACATAAAATATCTAATTCCCATGCATTAACAATAGATAGAAATATGAGGCCCTAATTATCAGATTGTAGTTTGCCTCAAGAATAATGTTAAGGAATTGATGATATATGGAGACTCAAAACTCATCAACTAGGTTAAAAAAATATCAATACAAATTATCATATTTAAATAAGAAAAATCATAGAGATTGGGATTGGATTAAATCATTTGAAGTGTTCCACATATTGGCCATTCTAAGAGAATAAAATCAATTTTTTGATTCATTGGCTTCCTCAACATCAAATTTAGCACCCATAAAAGAGTCAAAGCACATAATTTTTCCATTGAATTGGTACCTTGTATTTTAATACCAGACAATGTTTAAAATTTTCAAATATTTGATGATAAACAATAGATCATTTAGTTTTTGACAAATTCAAGATAGTTCAATTTTTAGGTAATTGATGATGAGAAAAATATCCATAACTACCATGAAGAATTGGATGAATAGGATGTTATCTAGCTAAAAGAGAATTGTCTCCAATTAGGGATGGTCACCTTGGAAAGGACATTTAACATAGATCCTCAAGCATAATTACAAAGCCATCTCAAGGTTAATCAATATGAATTCAGCTCAAAAAATGTAGGTGATGAGAAGACTGCAATTTGTATTAACATTGGATTAAGTTGTACACTAGATGAAAGGTAAAATGTTAAGGAAATAATTACCAAGTATAAATATTGAATTGTATGGACCCATGACAACTTAAGGAAATTCAATCCTAAATTCATCATCCATATAATTCCACTAAAGCTTGATCATAAACCATTTAAGAAAAGGTAAAGGTTGCTTAATATTATATTAGAATGATTGACCTAGAAGGAATTAGATAAGATGTTAAGTAATAGCATAATTTTTCCTATTAGGCATTTAAATTAGGTATCCAATCTAATTTTGATCAAAAAAATAGAATGGTGAAATTAGACTATGTGTTGAATTTATGAATCTAAATAAAGATTTTGAGAAGGACAATTATCCTCTACCCTCACTAGATGAAGTAAAAATAACTATGAGTGGGTCTGAAATCATGTATTTTTAGATGGATTTTTAGGATTTAATAAATTAGTAGTCAAATCATAGGATAAAAACAATATTTACTACAAAATGGGTAACATATGAATACAAGAGAATGCCATTTGGGATGATCAATACTATAGATAGTTTTTAAAGATCAATGGATCATGTATTATAGGGATTGATATGAAATTGCATAATCATATATATGGATGATCTCACTATTTTCTCTAAAAATAGATTTGATCATATCGATCACCTTTGGTCCATTTTTGACAAGTGTAGGAAGTTTGGTGTGTTACTCAACCCTAAGAAGAGTATATTTTACATTATCAAAGGTAAAATTTAAGGCCACATTATTAATAAATATGGGGTCACCATTGACCCAAATAGGATTAAGGGGATTTTAGAAATAATGTTCCCAATCATCAAAAAGGAGCTCAAATCATTATTTTGGAAAATTAATTTTGTAAGGAAATTTATATCATGATTTGTAGAGATTGTCAAGCAATTAAACATAATGATCAAGAAAGATGCCAAATTGGAATGGACACGTAAATCTAAAAATTATTTCCAATACATAAAAAAGGTTATTTCACTATCCCTAGTGTTGGGAAGCACATATTTCACTAAAGACTTTTTTTTTTACTCATTCACCTCAAAGCATATTTTTTTCCATACTTATGTAGATAAGGGAAGAAAGTGAGCATCCTATCAAAATCAAGAACACTAACTTGAAATATGAATATCTCAAGTACTCCATGATTGATAAGCAAATATTCAATCTTATCAAATTAATTAAGAAGTTTAGGCACTACATCCTTTGTGATAGGATAATTTCCATAGTACCAAATCTTGTTGTCAAACTTATCCTAGGATAGAATGAATTAGGAGAGTATAGGGGCAATTGGATGAAATTTTTTTAAGAGTTTGATATTTAAATTAAAATTTCTAGGATCATTAGAGGACAAGGCATTATTTATCTAGTGACTAAACTAGTCCCATGCATCACCATCAAATAGGTCTACCAAACACAAGTTTCTTAAGTGAATTGGTATTCAAGTATTATTCAATTCTTACTCACCAGAACATGCACCTAAGAGCTTAAGAAAGAGAAAAATAGATCCCTAAGATTCAAATATACTCATTATATGATCAAGAAATGGATCCTCTATAGAAATAACTATGAAGGCATCTATTTAAGATGTATGCCATGTGAAAAATATCAAGAGATAATAGAAAATATGCATCAAAATATTGACATCTAGCAATACTACAACCTATAAAATACTCAAAATGGGTTATTATTGGTCAAAATTATTTAAGGATGCTCACTTATATATGAGTATTTGTTATGAATGCCAGGTCTTAGCAAAAAAAAAGACATGCAACTATGCCACTATAGCTTACAATTGAAGGTAGGTCATTCACCTAATGGGGCTTAGATTTCATTAGTGTTATAAATCCAAATTCCTTAGTTGGGTAAAAATTTTTACTCATAAATTATTTCACTATATGGATTAAGGAAACAACCACCAATAACGTAAGAGCCCAAGATGTGATCAGTTTCCTTGAAGAGAATATCACAACTAAGTTTGACATACCTATTTCTTTGGTTTTTGATAATGTGCTAACATTCTCAATCTACTGAGTTCACTAAATGGGCCCATGATAATTATATTACAATCAAATCATCCTCCAACCACTACCTACAAGGGAATGGATTGGCTAAGTCAACCAATAATAACCTCATTGATATTATCAAGAATTTAGTCATAGATAAGCTTAGGGAGTGCCATCTCTTACTAAAATATGAACTCTAGGTAGACTAAACTAAATATAAATAGTCCCTTAAAGCCATTCCATATATGTTTGTTTATGGGGAATAGCTAGTGTTCCCAATCATTTTGAAGCTACCAACATATCAATTTATTTAAGAATACATGGAGCCTAAGGATAAAACAAAGTCAAGATTGTTAGATATCATCAAAATGGAAGACTCTAGGAATGAAGCAATACAAAACTTAAACAAACATTAGAAGTTTGTTAAGATATGGTTCAATAAGAGAAAAAAATTCAAAGCATTCATGATCTCTAACTTGGTACTTCTATGAGATAAATCTTATGATAAAAAAGGAATGCATAAATTTTTTTCCCCACTATGAATAGGACCATATCATATATCTCATATCTTAGGTAATAGTGCATTCTTTTTTAAAGATCTCCAAGGTAATGATTTGACATATCCAATTAATGGATACTTTTTGAAGCATTACTTCATGCCTAGTCCATCTAGAGAGGTCTCTAAGTAATGATAGATTTTCTATTAGAGATAGGAGTAGGTTAGATTTGATTTATTAGTTAGATTCATGATTTTAGTCATTTACTTTCATTATAATATTTCATGTTATCTATATTAGCCTCTTTTGCTTTTGCTAATTTGTTTTGTTTAGTCATGTGTGTTTGCTTTAGATAGTTTTCCTTCTTTATAGGGTAGTTTTATTTTGATTTTGTGGAAATCTAAGTTGATCAATCTTGGTATAATAAAATGAATTTTTGGATGTGTAGAATCCAACTTTAATCGATAGGTGTTGCATTGGGTAGTTTAAAATTATTAATATAGGAAAGCAATGAGAGAGTTATCCATGAATATGTCCCAAAACTAATGATTTCATCATGTATGTAAAATCTAATCCCATAGTTCTATGTAAATTCATAAATCTCTCCTTATCCCCTTAGGTCAAATGCACATAAAATGCTAATACTTATTTGAGTTAATTACCATTGGCATGGGTAAAATTTAATAGGGACATTTTAATTAACCAAAATTTTATTAAGACCATCTCATGATGGTCACCTTCTTCCCTTTTTCATTCAAAAAGTAGAAATAAATAAATAAATAAAATGCATAATCCAAAAGTCCAAAAGGAAATAAAATAGGATTAGAATTCCACATGATGAAATAAGTTCAATGTATCATGCATCATGGAAAATATGAAGAAAGAGAGAAGAGGTGACCAAAGGTATCTATATTGGGGATATGGGCACCTAGTTGGTAGCAGAGCAATGCCTAATCTCCCCAATGTCTATGAACCTAACTCCCAATCTAAATCAATCCTACAACTCACTCCATGTCTTTTCCTAAAACCCTTTGACAATAAATAAAGAACATCACTTTTTCACATATAGGTCCAATGTATAAGTGAAGTTTGTATGCTTCATTTAATTATTAAGAGTTTATTTTCATTTGTGATTTAATAATTTATTTTACTAAGGTTTATGGTTGATATTGGGATTGTAAAACCATGGATTCTAGGTTCTTGTAAACTTATGAGTATTCACCCCTATGAGTTGCCATTTGTTGTATTCAACACACACCACCTTGATTTATTTATTTTTACTTTAAAAGTGGGGACTCCCAATATTTTTAGAGGACTTATATATTATTAAGGTGTGTATGTGTCTTATTATCTAAAATATCTTGATATTTTAGACATTGAGTCATGTTTTGATGCATGTATCCTCCATTTGAAAGGACTCATATAAACTAATCTATTAAGGAAAACTTGGGAATAATCACTATGTATGATATGTATTCATATTAGCTTATTAGGATTATTTCATTTAGGTGACTCTTGTTAAAAAACTTTGGTCTTCAGAAACTAGTCTCTAAGAACTTAGTTTTTAGGAACTTTTCTTTGGATCATTTATTCTTATCAGTAACTTAGACCTCAATAATAAGTCTTTAGTGACATTTTTTCATGAAATTTTCCTCAGATAATTTATTCTGATCAGCAAATCTATTTTTGGTAGCTTTCAATTGGAAGGTTTTCTATTTAGAGACTCTCTCTTTGGTATATTTATCTTCAATAACTTTATCTTTGAAAACTTTGGTCTTCAAAAACTTGTCTTCGAGAACCTTTTTTTGGATCATTTTTTTGGTTGACAACTTAGTCTTCAGCAATAAGTCTTTGGTGACTTTTATTGAAAAACTTTTATTTGTAAACTTTTCATCAGGTCATTTATTCTGATCGATAACTTTATTTTTGGTAGCTTTCATTTGAAAGGATTTTTGTTTGGATCCTTGGAAATTTTTGTCTTGAAAACTTTCTCTTAAGAATCTTTGGCCTTTAAAATATTTTAGTTGTTTAGATATTTTCTCTTTGAAAACCTTCATTCAGAAGGTTTTTTGGTTTAGAAGATCTCTCTATGATGATTTCTTCCTAGTCAAGAATCTATCTGAAGAGTAATTAGTCTTTAATAACTTTTACTTTGATGACTTTCAAATAATTTTTTTCAAACAAATCTCTCTAAAGAGCATTTTGATTTTTAGGGTATTTCATGTGGAATATTAAGCTCACCATATCATACTATTAGGCTCAAAGGTAAAGATCAACTCCATTGACTAAACCATACAGTGGCAAATTTCAAAAGGAAAAAAGAACACCATGACACCTTGAATTAACAAGCATCCTACATGGTATGTACACTTGGACTAGGTGGTCAAGTTCTAATTAAATGGAGGTGATGAGCTCATAGAAATTAGAGATTAATGGTGCATAGATTAGGATTAATGAAAAAATATATAACATCAATCCCCTAACTAAGTTCACCATTTTATTTTCAAGAGCTCGAGTGAACATAACCTTATGTAATCTCAAAATCCCTAGCTATGCCCAGAATGACTTATAACTAGCTTAATTTAGTTTTTAAAACCAAATTTTTCTAAATTTTAAATCATAAAAAAAATAATTATCAGTAATGGCATCCTCATCTAACTCATATAATGGATCCTCAACACCATCTAGGTTTTCTATCAAGGACTCCATTGAATACTTAGACATGGTTTTTGATGTTACTATGTTCAATGGTTTTCATGCCAATTACTAGGCTTTATCATATGTCATAGATAAAATTGATTCATTCATGTTGTAAGAGGACATATCAATTGATAAAAAATAATTACAACTGATCTTATTTCTTTTAAATGATAGGTACTTCACTATGTAGCATCCAAATTAGAAGTCTTGACATGCATTGACTTATTGTGAGGCTTATTCTTTGAATGCAAAATTTTAGATGATGGATATATAAAATACATTGAAAATAACATAATCACTTACAATAAAAATAACAATGTGGATTAAACACTAGGTAAGTGGATTTTCCCTAGTGAGATGTTCACTGTCAAATAATATACCAAAAATATGGTCCCTATTACCCAATTGAGGATGTGGATTCACACAGGCATGGAATTAATAAACTAATTCTTCACCCACTTGAGCATCCAATTCATAAATCTATAATGAGTACCCTTATTGGACCTATTAATTACTTTGGAATACACTTATGTATTAAGGGAGGTCAACATACCCTGTCTACATGAAAAGATTCTACACAAGGACAAGAGGCCCTAAGAGGTAAATTTTTTATAAGATGTCATACCTCTTGGATGAAGTCATGGGAATAACATAAAAGAATAATGGGGTTATGTATATTCCCAACCTTGATTTTATGCATGATAAAAGATTTGACTTCTATTATTTCATTCACATATATGCCTATGTAAGGGATATGAACAAAATTGCAGAGGAATTTTATCCTCAAGTTTTAATGTCCATTCATGACCACCCTTTGGCTAAGATTTTAAGAAAAATTGATAAAATACTTAAATATTTGGGTTACTATTGACTATACCTTGATTATACAACCATCATGGTTGCTAGTCATAGAGTGGACCCTCTTTAGCTTCCTAATTTTGTTCCTATCAAAGTGGCCAAACAAGAGATTGCCTTCCAAATATAGAATGTTATAGATGAAGATTTAGAAAATAAAAATAAATTCACTTTACATGACTCCCATATCACTAATGTGAAAATTTAATACACATTTAGGAGGAATTTTAGGGAATATAGGAATGCAAGGAGAGATTACGCATTGGTTACTCTACCCCATAAAGATTGGGACCCCCATGGGAGAGTATAGTAAAATTTCACAACCTTGGAATACCATACAAACATGAACCATTTGACCATGAAATCCTATTTTTAAACACCAAGGATGATGTGGAAATAAATTAAAGAGTAGTAGCAGTGGGCTTAAGCAAAAACTTATTGAGGGTGATACAAGTCAACCCCTCCTTTACACTTAGTCAAGATAAATTCAAGATCACATCACTAAGGAATGGAGATCCTTTAACTTTTATAGTATCAAGCCTTAAAAATAGCTATTAGACCAAAGTAAAGATCCCCAACATCCATCAGTGACTAAAGAACAACAATAAGAGCAAGAAAAATTTGCAGGGGAGACATCAATAGTTAAATAACATGAATAATATCAAGAGCTAGAAGAGATATCGACTGCTACATAGGAATAAGAGGAATAAACTCCTCCATTTCAAGCATCTACTATGTAACTAAGGAGATTTAAATGGGAACTATTAGAAGAGATAACACATAAAAAGGATAGCATAAGTAGAAAAGAGGAGGAGATCACTTGCCTAGATTATTTTGATGAGGAATAAATGACACCTATTATGGTGGCTTCAAGATCCCTAACATCTAGTATGACTCCTCCTTTCTTACCCAATAAATGATTGCTCCATAAGATGATAAAATGACACTATATTATTAAATTAAACTAAGGGGTAGGAGACCTTAGATCCCATCCATGGGAGTAACTAGTAGAGAGGCACAAAATTTATTTTAAGGTGAGCTAAGTTAAGAGGTGGATGAGGAAGAGCTACAACAAACTAGGGTCTTGAGCTTGAAAAAACTAAAAGCAAAGGTAACCCTTATAAATGATTAATATGGTAATGGTGCTCTCTTTACTAATCATTAGGCCTTTCTTCTATAATGTCATTATCAGTTACTTTTACCATACCTTTCTAGTTTTTTCCCCTTTCATTCATGTTAAATCACTCTCTATTTTTTTTTCATTTCTCCCACCTCTAGTCTTCTAATTGCCACTTCTACTTATTAAACCATTTCCCCTAACATTTTTTCCCCTATAGTCTCCACTCCTTTAGTCTCTATCCCTTTAACCATTGTTCTCACCATCCCAACCACCTATGTTATCACTCCCATGAACCAACCCATCACTCAAATAACTACTTTCTCTACATAATTGGGCTCAACACTACCTTATTAAACACTATTTTAGATAATAATATTAGTGGAAAATAAAAGGGACCCAATAAGGATACATATATATGTTATGTATTTACCCCATGCCACAATTTGGGAACATAGACAGGTCCAAAATATTTTGGCCCTTAATGCTCAAATGACCCTTTATGCCTAAACCTGAACCTAAGGAGTATGTGAAAATAGAAGCTCAACCATCAGATCTATCAAAGTTCACTCTTATAGATTGGGGTAAGGAGTTAGGATCCTCATCTTCTAAGAGTCCCAATCTGAAGATCATCAAACTTCCCACTGTAAGATCAAATTTTGACAAACTTGTAGCCTCATGGTAGAGGATTAAGAAAAGAAAGGTTGAGGATAACATTGGAAGGCAGTTGATTCTAGAGGAAAGAGAAGATATTTATTATCTTTCAAAAATGTAAGACATGAAGAATAATCAGTCTCTATACATCTAGGACCTCAAGTCCCATATAGAGACCCATATCGAAGCAGTATTGGTTATCCATGAGGAAATGAAGCTAGCCCAAAAATAACTAGAAGAGTTGGGAACTCTTAAGGAGAAATAATAGGTGATATTAATTCCCTCTAGTATATAATATGATGTATAAAATATATCACTAAGGCTATATGAAATTTTGGATATAATTCATTCTTTGAGTGTCCAATTGGCTTTGTATCTAAATTTAATAACAAATCTATTTCAGATTCTTAGAGAAGATGATAATAAACTAAATATCTTAGAATTGTAAACCCATCATAAGAAATTCATCCACTTAGATATGATGACCCCATTGGAAGAAACTAATGAATTGAGTTTAGTAATCATAAAAACCTAGGATGGTTGTGATTTAGTATCAACTTTGGAATCTTTGGCAAATAAGCTTGTTGAATAAGAAAATCAAAAGGCACAAATTTTGGATGAACTTCAATTGTTAGTAGCCTAGGATAACATGGGGAATCTAGTAGTTTGGACCATTTTTTATTAGATGATTTAATAAGTCTCATATATTTTCAAATATATTTTACAAGGAATGATCCTAGAGGACATTGAAGTAAAGCTAAGATTAGCAAAGAAGAAGACAATAGAGGAATAAATCTTCCAAATTGGCTTCTGAGAGACCATGATAGAGTGTACAAGGTTGATGGAATGAATAAGAAGGGTGACCAAACCTCATATCTTTGATATGAAATTAATTCATACAAAATATGCTAAAGCATATACACATTATCAAGAGTTGGACACAAAGAAGAAAGTAGCATCAACACCACCTGGGAGTTTTGTTCCTTAGACCCCACCTAGAGCTTGAGTTACAACACTACCCATAACATCAATCTCTTTTGGATCAACAACTATATCAGTGGAACCTCATATTTAAACTCCAATTACAACTCTAGTCCAAGCTATGCGTATAACCCCAAACATAACTATAGTCACCACATCGACAACAATAAGCACAACTATAGTTCTAATAATATTTTTTAAAAGTGTCAAGTAGGATTCAATTTATCTTAATTCAAAGGTTATTTTTATACAAATTTGCATCTAATGATTATAAATGAATAGTCAAATTTTATTATATGTATGTTTTAATTAAACAATTTATTTTTTCTTTTCTACCATACACATGTTACATGTCTGAGGTATCCATAAGTTATAACATGCAACTAAGACTTGTGATATAATAATTTAGGATGTAATAAAAGTTCTCTATACTTAGATGATGAGGTGACCCCTTCCCCAAGTTCTTTATACACATGTATAACCCTCTTTTCAAAGTGTCAAATTTTTTGATCAATATAGAAGAATAGATTAAGAGATTGATTGCCATGTAACTATGTTCATTATTTCTTCTTCCTTCTTTGTGTTAATGAAGTTTAAATTTCTTTGTCTTTATTAATTAAATATTTCTAAAGTTTGCTAATGCTATGGATGAATTTGATTATTTCAATTAATTAATATTGATCTTAGATGTGCAATATTAATTGATGATTGGTGGATTTCATTAGTTTAAGAAGTTAGTATAAGTTGAATCTATAATCCACAGTGTGTAGAGGTATCTCTTTTGGTATAGTCATCTAGGCATGAGTCATAACTACCCTAAAAAATATCTAGTCCAAACTATAATCTCTCAAATAAGGGTGTGAAATAACATCCTTAAAGAGATAAATGTTTAGTTGAGATCATTGAGAATCCTATATTTTTTATCCCAAACTTCTAACCATGCTTGTTTGTGAGTGTGCAATAGTTGAAAATGATAAACAATGGTCTTGGAGATACTTGTTTACCAAAGGAATAGTCTTATAAGTCACCTGTAAGGAACATATAACCTTATTTTCTAACTTACCCTTATTTTCCATTTTTATTTTTTTGATATCTATGCACCTTAGTATAATTCTCCACCCATCCAAATCACTTAGTGATTACTTTCTATTGGATTCTATGCATCCCTCCACAAAACTTGGCTAAAAAAAACACAAGATCAACCTATTAATCCATCACCAAGCTGTTTTAAGTACATACCTACAACTCCTGCCTTGAAGTGGAACCTTATTCCATAGAGATCTCAAAACATTATAGGCTACCTTGTTTGAACTTTTTGTAGTGTTCATAAAACCCACATCAATAGAATAGAAAAAATTGGTGATAAGAGGGTAAACTTGTGTGTTTTCTCAATAATAGAGGTTAGTCATTACATATAGTTACATTGGAGACACTTTCAATATTAAAAGGTATATGGCCCAATCTAGCCTTTTATTTTCACCACTATAAAATCCTAAAAGGCCTAGACCCATACCTGCCATCCCTAAGATACACCAAGCTAGGACACCTTCCCCTATAAGAAACATCCCACTTATCAATCCTAATATAACTCAACCTTGGTTATTTTAATCCATTATTTTAATATATAGGTACCAACATGATATACTAAGGAATTTAGAAATGCATTTTCATACATTCACCCCCTTAAATGGGAGGACAACATAAGAACACATCAAATCTTTCAAGGTTGCTCTCAAACTAGTGAATGTCACTGATGAGGATGTTGTATGCAAGATTTTCCCATTTACTCTTCAAGATTATTATTATTATTGATATCTTAGTTTGTATGAAAATTATATTTCCTCATGGAATGAATTTTAAAATACATTCCTTGCACAATTCAGATAAGTGACTAATCTAAGTCTAGTATATCAACATTTCACTAGAATGAAAAGAGAACCTAACGAGTCAATCTTGGCCTTCAATTTAAGATTTTATAAGATGTACACTCAATTTAATGTTTCATATAATATATACATGGATTTTATTCCTGATATATATAATAATGTGATACATCCCATTACTATAGTGTTCTTGTGAAGAGCTACCACCACCAATACTTTAGCTTTGTCATTTTAAGAAGCTATTAATATCAACATAAAGGTCAATCCATAGCTCATTCCTTAAAATTTGGTGGCCAAAATTTCAAAAATATACTCCCATGTTTGAATCCAACTCCACATGCTAGTTATAACTCCCCTACATTCAACCAAAATTGGTTATACACTCTACCCCCTATGACACAATAATCAACAAATCTAAATTATGGGTTATTGAATAATCAAATACAAAGGAATGGCCATCAACAAAACCATAATAATCAACATCATGCTCACACCAATGTAGTAGTTAATTTATGATTTTGACTCTACCAAAGTTGAATTAGATTATATATAAATAATGGTTTAGAAGCTAAGTAATGATTTATTAAATATGCAAATAAGGATGGGTAATACCACTAATCAGAATTACAATCATAATTTTAGATTTCCAAGATATAATATACCTTTCAACATGCCCATCAAAAATTTAGAACAACAACAGTCTAATAAGCTACCATAAATCAATATCATGGAGATAATTTTGCCCAATTGGTGAAGGGTTCAAAATACATCACAAAATGAATAATTAGACTGTATAAAGTTCTATTAGGCCTTTAAACTAATTCAGAGAGAAATAATTATACAATATCAAATGATTAATCCTCTAGATGTCCCTCATGAATTTATTCCTTCAAGTTTAGCTATGGTCTTTGAAACCTATGAGTCGCCCTTCCCCAATGAAGATGATAATATTTTAGAGGATAATTTTGATGAAGTAAAAGTGTTCCAATAGTTCAACAAGAATAATTATAACCTAAGAAATAGATAGCCTCTCACCACTTCTCCTCTCAAATTATATAGTTGTTCCTCCAAATCCCAAAGTTGATAATAATCCTCCCCACCCAAAGGGGATTGATTAGCATTTGAATCAAAATAAACATAATAAAGGAGGATATAATATTGTCAAGGATATGAAGAAAATTAAGGCCAATATCACCCTTCAAGAACTAGCAAAAATAAAACAAATCAGAAGGAGCTCTTATAGATGTCTATCACAAGTAAGTCTATTGCAGAAAAGTTTAAAATAGACAACATAAAAATTATATACAAAAATAAGCCTAAGGTTCCCCATTTATTGCTAGCTATTTGGTCATTTGGCAAGAATATACATAATTGTTTGGTAGATTTTAGAGCTTCATCAATAGTAATGCCACATTTCTTTTGTTGGAATTTTGGTTTGACCATGAATCCATCCAAGAGGACCGTGTCATAGTTGGATAAAATAGTAGTGTATTTAGGGAGAATTTAATGAAGTAAGAATTTAGGTTGCCTTAAAACCTAGAGTATAGGTGACTATTGACATATTGGTGGTATATATTTATGAAGGATATGGATTATTATTTAGCATAGATTGGTTTAAAATTTTAAATGGATATCTTTCCATAAAATTCTCACATATTTGGAATCTTTAAAGAGGCATTACTAACTAGATCAAGATTGATCGAGAGAAAAATATGAAGCATATTATTATAGATTAAAACACCACCAATGAAGAATTAAGTTATAACTCCCCTAGTCTTAGAATTTATATATTTATGATGAAACATGAAATGAAGGGAGAAATTTAGGTACCTTCCCAATTATAGACCTATTTTGAAGAAGCGAGATATAAATAAGGATCAGGTGTTGATATTGAGTTAGTGTATCCACATGGAAATAAATTATTAGCAGTGTATAAGATCCAATTCCAATACACTAATAACATATTATAAAATTATTCCCCAATTATTAGATTATAGTTTACCCTTAGGAATAATGTCAAGGAATTGTTGGTATATGGAGACTCTAAACTAATCGTCAACTAGGTCATAAATAAATATCATTAAAAATTGTTGTATTTAAATAAGCACAAACATAAAGCTTGGGATCTGATTGAATCATTTTAAGTTTTCATTTCAAGAGAGGAAAATCAAGTTGTTGATTCACTAGCCTCCTCAACAATAAATTTGGCACCCCTACAAGAGTTGAAATTGTAAAAAAAAACTACTAAATTGGTACCTTATCCTTTAGTACCAAATAATGTTGAAAATATTCAAGTGTTCAATGATGACCAAAAGATAATTTAGGTTTTGAAAATTTCAAGATAGTTTGAGTCTTAGATAATTTATGATGAGAAAAGGATCCATAACTACCATTAAAAATTGGATGAAGAGGATGTTATCTAGCTGAAAGAGAATCATCTCCCATTAGGGATGGTCACTTTGGAAATGACCTTTAATACAAATCCTTGAGAACCATTATAAAGGCATCTCAAGGTTATTAAATCTAAATTTAGCTCACAAAAATTAGGTGATGAGAGGAAGGCATACTTAATTAACATTGTCTTAAGATGCACTCTAGATGAAAGGAAAAAGGTTAAAGAATTGATTATCAATATAAATATGTAAATTTTGTACCTATGATGACTTAAGGATATTCAATCCTAAACTCATCACCCATACACTTCCACTCAAGATAGATCTTAAATCATTAAGGAAAAGGCAATATCTAGTTAATATTATCTTTGAACCATTGATTTATAAGGAGTAGAGGAGATATTAAGTGATAGGATACTATTTCCTATCAGGGATTCAACTTGGGTGGCCAATCTAGTTCTGGTAAAAAAAAAGAGTGGCAAAATCAGACTCTATGTCGACTTCAAGAATCTAAACAAAACTTTTAAGAAGGAAAATTATCCTCTACCCTCCCTAGATGAGGTAATATAGACTATGAGAGGGTTTTAAATGATTCATTTTTAGATGTATTTTTAGGATATAATCAATTACAAGTCAAATTAGAAGATAGAATGAAAATAACATATACTAAAATATGGAGAACATATGCATATAAGTGAATTCCATTTGGGTTGATCAACACTGTAAATACTTTTAAAATAAAAATGGGTCATGCATTCCAAGGAATTATGGGCAAGTGCATAATCATATACATGGATGATCTCATTATTTTATCTAAAACTAGAGCTAATCATATCTACCACCATCAATCTATTTTCTAGAGGTTTAGGAATTTTGGTGTGTCATTAAACCCTAAGAAGAGTATATTTATCATTATGGAAGGAAAAAATATAGGCCACAAAATTACTAAAAATAGGATCACCATTGAAGCAGATAGGATTTAAGGAATTTCAAAAATAATGATCCCAAATAGCAAAAAGGATCTCAATTCCTTCTTTGGAAAAATTAATTTCATAAGGAAATTTATATCAATATTTGTAAAGATTATTAGGCCCCTAAATTAATACTCAATAAATATGCCAAAGTGGAATGGACACATAAATCTAACAAGTTTTTCCAAGACATAAATAAGGCAATTTCATAAGCCCTAGTGCTGGTAAGCCCATATTCACTAAAGACTCTTTCTTATACTCATTAGCCTTAGAATATGCTATTGTTGTCATACTTACATAAAAAAGAGAATAAAAATATCATCTTATCATGTTCATGAACACTAAATTGAAATATGTAGAGCTCAAATATTCCTTGATTGAGAGCAAAATATTCACTTTCATCAAATCAGTTAAGAAGTTCATGCACTACATCATCCAAAATAAGACAATCACCATAGTACTATATCTTGATGTCAAGCTTATGCTAGGACATAATTAATTGGGAGATTGTAAATGAAAATGGATGGAAAAGTTTCATGATGTTGATATTTAAATTAAACCTACTAAGATCGTTAGAGGATAAGGCATTGTTTATTTGATGATTGAACTAGACATGCAAATCACCATCAAAGAGGTCTACCAAACATAGGTTTCTCAAGAGGATTAGTATTCAAGTATTATTTAGTTATTAATCACTAGAAAATGGTCCCAATAGATCAAGAGAGAGCAAAATATAACCTTAAAAATCAAATTTTATCATTATATGACTAAAAAAGGGATCATCAATAGGAAAAAATATGAAGGCATCTATTTAAGATTTGTGTCTCATGAAGAAGCTCAATAGATCCTAAAAAATATGCATAAAAATATTGGTATCATCCATCCATATATAAATAATTAACCTATAAAATACTCAATAATGGTTTATTATTGGCAAATGATCTTTAAGCATGCTCACTTCCATGTGAGAACATGTTATAAATGCCATGCTTTGACAAAAAGAGAGGTATGCATAGTTATGCCACTACTGCCTATGATTGAAGGTAGGCCATTCACCCAATGGGGCTTAGATTTAATTGGTGTTATAAACTCAAATTCCTCATCTAGGCAAAAATTTGTGCTCACTTCTATAGATTATTACACTAGATGGACTAAGGCAACAACCACCAATAACTCAAAATCCCAAGATGTGATTAGTTTCCTTGAAGAGCATATCAAAACCAGGTTTGACATATCTATTTCTTTGGTTTGTGACAATGGTATGGCATTTAAATCAATTGAGTTCACCATATGAGCCCATTATAATCATATTATAATTACATCATCATCTAACCACTACTTGAGAGGGAATGGATTGGATTAGTCAACCAATAAGAACCTCATAGATGTTATTAATAATTTAACCATAGATAATACTAGAAAGTGGCATCTGTTATTGAAATATTCACTCTAGGGAAACTAGACTCACTATAAATAGGCCTCTTAAAGCCTCACCATATATACTAGTTTATGGGAAATAGCTAATATTCTAAATCATGCTAAGGCTACCAACATATCAATTTATGTAAGAACACATGGACCCCAATGACAAAGCATAGTATATATTTATAGATGTTATCAAAATCAAATAATCTAAGAATGAAGAATTACAAAACTTTAGGAAACATTAGGATGTGGTCAAGAGATAGTTCATTAAGATAGTGGAATTCAAAGCATTCGGGACCTTTGACTTAGTAATACTATGGGACAAATCCCATGAGAAAAAATCAATGCATGATAAATTTTATACATTATGGATAGGACCATATTAGATATCTAAGATCTTGGGTAATAATGTATTTCATTTGAAATATCTCTAAGGCAATGGTTTGACATATCCAATTAATAGATAGTTTATGAAGCATTAATTCATGGATACTCCATATAGAGAGGTCTATGATTAATGACATATGTTTTGGTAGAGGTAAGAGTAGGTTAGATTTGATTTATTATTTAGCTTCATGATTTTAGTCATTTTATTTCATTAGAATAGTTCATATTTTCTAGATTCACCACTTTTGCTTTCACAAGTTTGTTTTACTTAGTCAGGTTTGTTTACTTTATATAATTTTTTTCTTTCTAGGGTACTTTTATTTATATTATATATAACTATAATTTGATCAATCCTAGTATAATCAAACTAAGTTTGGGTATTTTTATTCTAAATCAAATTAGTGTGTGTTGCATCTAGTAGTTCAAAATTATTAATCTTGGAAACCAATGAGAGAGTTATCCATGACTATGTCCTAAAAAAAATGATTCCATCAGGTATGTAAAATCTACTCCCATAGTTAGATTATAATTTATAAATATCTCCTTATCCCCTTGGTTCAAATTCACATAAATTGGTAATACTTGTTTGAGTTAATAACCATTGACATCGGTAAAAGTTGACAAAGACATTTTAATTAACCAAAATTTTACTAAGACTAGCTCATGATGGTCACCTTCTTCCATATTTAATTTAGAAAGAAAAAAAATGAAAATAAAAGGTATAATCCAAAAATCTAAAATGAAATCAAAGAGGATTATAATCCCACATGATGAAATAATTTCAATGTATCATGCATCATGGAAAATATGAAGAAAGAGAGAAAAGGAGATCAAAGGTATCTATGTCAGGGCTATAGATGCCTTACTAATAGTAGAGCAATGCCCTAGATATCCAATTCCTATGTACCTAATACCCAATTATAATGAAACCTACATCTCACCCCATGTCTTTGCCTAAAACCATTTGACGATAAATAAATAACATCATTTTCTTACACATAAGTCCAAGGTATGAGAGAAGTTAGTATGCTGCATGAAATTATTACAAGTTTGTTTTTTTTTATGATATAATCATTTATTTTAGTAAGGTTTATGGTTGATATTGGGATTAAAAAACCATGAATTCTAGATTCTTCAAAACTTAAGAGTATTCACCCCTGTGAGTCTCCATTTGTTGTATTCAAAACACCCCACCTTGATTTTTTGCTTGAAAAGTGGGGACTCCTTTTATTTTTATCAGAATTATATATTATTTGGGTGTGTGTGTCTTATTATTAGAAGGAGATTGATATTTTGGACATTGAGTTATGTTTTGATGCACATATATTCCATTTTAAAAGACCTATTAAAACTAATATATTAAAGAAAATTTGGGAAGAATTGTTACGTATTTTAGGTATTCATATTGGCTTATTTAGATTATTTCATTCAAGATAATCTTATTCATAAACTTTGGTCTTATAAAAATAGTCTTTAGGAACTTAGTTTTTGGGAAATTTTCTTCGATAAATTTTCTTCTAATAATTTATTTTGGTCAGAAACTTAGTCTATGGAAATAAGTCTTCGATGACTTTTCTTCATGAAATTTTATTCACAAAATTTTCCTCAGATCATTTGTTCTAGTTGACAAATTTACTTTATGAAAATTTCATTCAGAAGGTTTTTTATTTAGAGCCTTTCTCTTTGGTATCTTTGTCTTTGACAAATTTATCTTCAAAAAATTTGGTCTTAGGAAACTATTCTTTAAGAAATTAGTTTTTGATAACTTTTCTTCAAAAACTTTTCTTTGGATCATTTGTTCTAGTTGATAACTTAGTCTTACATAAAAATTCTTCTACAAATTTTTTTTAGGAACTTTTCTTCAAGAACTTTTCCTCAAATCATAATAATGGTCATAAACTTTATTTTTAGTAGATTTCTTTAGAAGGTTTTTTTGAAGCCTTTCTTTTTGGAAACTTTATCTTTGAAAACTTTGGTCTTCAGAAGGTTTTGGTTATTTGTATAATTTATATTCTAAAGCATTCATTTAGAAGGTTTTTTTAGTTTATATCCTCTTTCTATAGTGATTTATTCCTAAGAGAATCTTTCTGAATAGTACTATGTCTTTAAAAACTTTTCCTTTGACAGCTTTCAAACATTTTTCTGAGCAAATCTCTTTGAAGAGCATGTTGCTTTTCAAGGTCTTTCATGTGGAATATTGGGCTCACCATATCATAACATTAGGATGAAATTAAAATATCAAATCCCCTAATTAAACCATATAATGAAAAATGTTAAAAGGAAAATGTAACATTGTGGCACCCCAAATGAGCAAGAATCCTACATGGCATGTACACTAGGACTAGGTGGTCAGGTTTGAATTGAATGAGGGTGATGAGATTGTAGAATTTTTTGATTAATGGTATATGAAATAGGATGAATGTATAAATGTATAACATAAATCCACAAACTGATTTCACCTCAATTTAATTTTAAGAACTCAAGTGAACATAACCTTCTATAATCTCAAAAGCCCTAGTTATGACTAGAATGACTTGTAAATTGCATATTTCAATTTTTTTAGACTACCATTTTTGAAATATTTAATTTCACCAACACTCATCAGTTGTAATTTGATCCTCATCCAAGTTATACAAGGGAGCCTCAACACCTTCTAGGTTTTCCATTAAGGACTCCACTAAATACTTAGGCATGGTTCTTGATGCAATTATGTTTGATATCTTCCATGCTAATTACTTAGCTCTACAGGAGGTCATAGAGAATATTAATTAATTCACATTGGAAGAGGAAATATCAAGTAACGAAAAAACTTATAGCTAACCTACTAGCATTCAAATTAAAATAAATTCACTATGCATCCACCAAATCAAAATTCACATCAAGCATTCACTTATTATGAGGCATATTTTTCAAATTTAGAATTATAGATGGTGCCTATCTACACTAAATCGACAACAACACAGTTGTGGCATGAATATAGAGATATGTATTGATGAGGTATCTAAGTCTCCCTATTTTATATATTACCTTTGACTTACATACTATAGTCACTTAAAAGAAAAACAACAATGTGGAGTGAGCATTAGGGAAGTGCTTCTCCTTAGTGAGACATTCACTATTAAATAACATACCAAAAATATCATCCCTATCACCCAATACAAAATTAGTATTCACATAGGCATGGCATTATTGAACTAACTCTTCAACCACTTGAATATCCACTTCTTTTATATAAAATGGGTATCCCTACTAGACCTGCTCATTACTTTAGAGTGCACTTATGCATTACGGGAGGTCATCTGTAACTATCTACATGAAAAAATTCTAAGGACAAGAGGACCCAAGGGGGAAATTTTTATAAGATGTCATACCTACTAGATGTAGTCATGGGAACAATGTATAGGCATAATGGGGTTCTATAGAGTCTTAACCATGATTTTATCAAGAATAGAATATGTGAATTTTATTCTTTCATTCACATATATGCATATGTAAGGAATATTTCCAAAATTATAGAGGACCTATATCCTAAATTTTGAATGGCCATTCATGGCCACTCTTTGGCTAGGATTTCAAGTAACATTACCAAAACACTTGTTAATTTTAGTGACTATTGGCTATACCCTGATTATATAGTCATCATGTTTGTTGGTCATACGGTGGGCCCTCTTTAGCTTCCCAAGTTTTTTACTAACAAAGTGGATAAACCATATATTTATATCCAAATATGTAATGGTATAGATGAATATTTGACAAATAAAAAGAAAGGCACTTTCCATGGCTCCCATATCACTATTTGGAGAATATAGTATACATTCAAGAATCATTTCAGAAAAGATGGGAATGCAATGAAAGCTTATGAATTGGCTACTCTACCAAATAAGTATAGGGATTCCCATGGGAGATTATAACAAAATATTCACAACCTTGGAATCCCATATAAACATGAGTCATTTGACCATGACTTCCTATTGTTCAACATCGAGAATGATGAGGAAGTAAAGGAAAGAGTAGTGGTAGTGGATTAAGTGAATACTTATTGAAGTTGATACAATTTTACCCCTACATTACACTTAATTAAGATAAACTTTGGATCCCATTTCTAGAGGGATGGATATATTCTAAATTTTGGAATAGCAAGCCTTACCAATAGCCAATAAACTAAGGATAAGATCTTCAACATCAGTCATCGAATAAAGAATAAAAATAATAATACGAATAAATAAGAAGGGAAACATTAGTGGCTAAAGAATATGAACAATAACAAGACCTAGGAGAGATACCAGCTTCTACATAGGAAGAATAAGAATAGACTCCTCTAGTTTAAGCATGTATCATTGAACTAAGGAGACTTAAATAAGAACTAGCATAGGAGATAACAAAAGAAAAATGGTAGCACTAGTAGGGAAGATGTGGAGACCATTTTACTAGATTATTATGATGAGGGACATATGACACCTATTATGTAAGCTTTAAGAGCCCCAACATTTAGGATTACTCCCCCCTTATTACCCAACAAGTGAATACTCCATAAGATGAGAAAACAACACTATGTTATCAAATAAAACTAATGGGGAGAGACATCTAACCCCATCCATAGGAGTAATTTGTAGAGAGACACAACCTTGAATTTAAGGTAAGCCAAGTCAAGAAGTTGATGAGGAAGATCTATATAAAGCCAAGGTCTTGAGCTTGTAAGCACTAAAATCAAAGGCATCCCTCAGTAGTGATCAATCTAGTAAGGGTGCTCTCTTCATCACCCCTTAGTCATTTTTTCTATAATGTCATTATTGGTTACTTCCACCATACCTTTTCCAAATTTTTCCACTTTCATTCTTATGTAATCACTCTCTGTTGGTCTACTTTTCATTACTCCCACATTTACTCTTCTAATTTCCATTTCTACTTCTTCAACCATTGCCCCTATAGTCTCTACTCCTAAAGTCTACACTCTTTTACTCTCTATCCATTCAACCATTATTATCACCATCCCAACCACCTCTACTACCACTCCCATCATCCATCCCATCATTCAAATAGTTATTTCCTCTTTCTAATTGGGTTCACCACTACTTTCTTCAAGACCAATTCAAACTACAATAGTAGTAATAACTAAAAGGGCTCCAAAAAGTAAATTTGTCTACATTGTTCACCCCATGCCATAATTTGGGAACATAGGCTAGTCCAAAATAATTTGTCCCTCAATTCCCAAACCTTCCTCTAAGCTTGAACCTAAACCTAAGGAACATGTACAAATATAAGTCAACCATCAAATCCATCAATGCTCACTCTTTTAGACTATGTCAAGGAGTTAAGAGACTTAACTTCTAGAAGGCCTAATCTAAAGATCACTAAACCTCCCATTGTAAGTTTAATTTTTAACAAATCCACAACCTTGGTGTAGAGGATTGGGAAAATAAAGGTTGAGGAAAGCACTAGAAGGGGGTTAGCTCTAGAGGAAAGAGAATAAATTTATTCATTTTCAAAATGGTAGGATAAGAAGAAGGGTTAGTCCCTACACATGGAGGACCTCAAGTACTATATGGAGACCCATACCAAAGTATTATTAGCCATCCATAAGGGAATGAAGTTGACATGAAAATAACTAGAAGAAGAGTTGGAAACTCTTAAGGAGTAGTAATAGGTGATAATAGTTTTTTTTAGTATAAAATAGGATGTATAGAATACAACACCTAGGTTGTATGAAATTTTGGATATAATTCATTCTTTGAGAGTCCAATTGGCTTGACATGTAAATTTAATAAAAAAAATTGTTTAATATTCTTATGTAAGATCAAAATAAATTTAATTTATTTTTATTTTACACCCTTAATAAGGCATTCATCCACTTAGATTTGATGACCCCATTGAAGGCAACTAATCTATTAAATTTAGTAATCATTAGAAGCCAGGATGTTTGAGATTAGGTGAATAAGCTTGAAAAATAGAAAAAAAAATTAACACAAATTTTAGATGAAATTGAATTGTATAAACTTATGATAACATGGGGAATTTAGTAGTTTAGACCATTTTTTATCAGACGATTTAACAAGTCTTAGATAGTTTCAAATAGATTTTATAAGGATTGAGCCTAGAATAAATTTAAGAAAAGTTGAAGATAGCAATGAAGAAGGCAATAGAGGTAGAATTATTCTAGGTTGGATTTTGAGCCACCAAGATAGAGAATGTAAGGCTAATGAAATGAACAAGAAGGGTAACCAGACCTCATATCCTTAATATGAACTTAACTCACACATAGCATGCTAAAGCATATAAACATTAGAGTTGGATGCAAAGAAGAAAACATTATCAACATCACCTACCAGTTCTCCTCATCAAACCCCACCTACAGCTCCATTTACAACACTACCCATAACTTTAGTCCCTTCTAGCTCAACAACTATATCAACACCACCTCATAGTTCAACTCCAACTCCAACTCTAGTCCAAGAAAAAAGTACATCCCCAAGCATAGCTCTAATCACCATGTCTTCAATAATAACCATAATTTCATTTCCAACAATAGTTTTAAAAAGTGTTAAGTAGGAGATTATTTAGCCTAAGTCAAAGGCTCTTTTTGTAAAATTACAAATGAATAGTAAAATATTGTTACATATATATTGTAGTTAAGATTTTTTTCCATCATTCACTCATTACATGTCTAAGGTATCTATAAATTAAAACATGTAACTAAGACCTATCATTTAGTCATTCAAGATGTAATAATAATTTTCTATACTTGTAGTATGAGGCGACCCATTCCCTAATTTATTTATATACATGTATAACCCTCTTTCTAAATGGCCAATGTTCTAGATCAATATACATGAAGATATTATTATCATGCAATTGTGTTTGTTCTTTCTTCTTCCTTCTCTATGTTAATGAAGTTTAAGTTTCTTATCTATATTAATTCAATAATTATGAAGTGTGTTAATGATATGAATGAATTTGATTAATTTAATTAATGACTATTAATCTTAGATGTGTAATAACAATTGAATATTGGTTTATTTCATTGGTTTAGGTGGTTAGTATAAATTAAATTGATAATCTATGGTGTGCAAAGGTATCTCTTTTAGTATATTCATATAGGCATGAGTCATAACTACCCTAGAGAAATTTATAATCCAAATTATAATCTCTTAGATAAGGGTGTGAAATAGCAACCCTAAGGAGAGAAAACTTTAATTTATATCATTAGGAATCCTATATTTATTATCTCAGACTTCAAACTATACCTATTCATAAATGTACAATAGCTAATAATGACAAACACTAGTCTTGGAGATACTTGTCCACTAAGGGAAATGTCTTAAAAGTCACCTTTTAGTAACATAGAAACTTCTTTTCTATCTTAACCTTCTTTCCACTTTGGAGTTTATTTGAGGTATACCCACCTTAGAATAATTCTCCATCCATCCAACTCACTTAGTGATTACTTTTTATTAGTTTCCATGCATCGGTCCACAAAACCTAGTTAAACAACTCACAAGTTTAACCTATTATTCCATCACCTAGTTGTTTTAACTACATACCTATAACTCACTACCTAGAGTGTAACCTTATTCCATAGATATCTCAGAATGCTAGAAGTTATCTCATTCAAACTTTATATGGCATGTATAAAGCTCACATCAATAAAGACCTTTCTATGAATGAATATTGTGAGGAATTCTCTAACATCCTAAAGTATGTCCCTCAATATCAGGTAGGTGAGAGGTTTTAAATTAGGAAGTTAATTATAGGATTAAATCCACAAATTAGTTGCAAGGTAGATGTGCATGGGCCAGATTCCATGGATCAAGTTTTGGAGAAGGTGGTTAATTAGGAACATAAGCTAAAATTTCTTACCTAGGTTAGAGATAAGTTTAAGAAAAATTTTGGAGGTCTCAAAATGAATTTAAAGAAGAATAATTGGAAGAAGAGTGGAGAATCCAATAACTAGTATAAGAGTCATAATGCTAAGTTTAACAGTAGTTCAAGAAATAGGAAACTTGGAAATTATTTTATTGACTTTCTAAGTCACCCCTAGTTAGTGCAATAATTTTTGAGACCCTACAAAAGAGTTTCACACATGCAAGGTCCCAAGAATTTCAATAAGTAGGTGCACATGCATTACCTACCTATCACTAAGTTTAGGATAGAGGAAAAAATATATATGATGATGAAGAGATGACTTATGCTTGCATGAAGTTGTTAATGTATGCTTATGCATAGGATTAAGTGACATGAAAGATCAAGAATGTTGTTCCCCAAGTTATGGATGGTTAAGTAAAGGTAGAGTACAAATAACATATATGAATCATAGAAAGCATACCTAGGATATTTAATCTTCATATGCACCCTTCCTTAAAGTCTTCCTTATGCCTATGTAATATAGTTTTGTGCTTCCACATAGGATCCTAAATTTTCACCCATCTATTATGTATAATGTAACCCTCCTTCCACTATTACCACATGGTGGCTTGATGCTCATCCTATACAAATAAATTTTCATTTTCTCAAGACAAAAACATTCTTTCCATGTGTCATAACCACACTATTTCTAGCTAAAATCTCTAAAAAGACTCTTTTGAGGGCCTACCAAGATGATGCATGTTGTGCCTATAGTGCCATGCTCAAAACCAATTAGAAAGTGCCATGTGCAAAGTATAAACCAAATATAAAGTGATTAGTTGGAAGAATTTGAGAGAATATCAAGGCATGTCAAAGTAATTAAATTTAAAAGTAATTACTTGACATTAGGATGTGCATACATGCCACCCTCTAACTCCATCAAGCCTTCAAGGAAATATTTAATTCCCTATGCACATGTATCTAGAAGTGATCCTACCACCAGTTCTAGATCTACTCACTATATAGACTTTAAGAAGTATGGCTATAGTTCCAATAAAGAATTTAAAATATTTACCCACCACCCCAAGTGGTGCATTAAATGTAAAATAGGATTATTCTCTATAAAAACCTAGTCTTTCATTTGTAAGAGAGTTGACACATTTTTAGTAGCCTTACACCACGAAAATTTTCCCTCCATGAGCCCTAATATTGGCTAAGTATTATATATTAATGATAATTAAGTTCACCTCTTTTTCATTATTATGATTATTTATGTTCTATCTTGTATCTATTGATCTTTATCTATGGGTATTTTTTACCCCTCTCATCATCATCTAATCCCATCACCTCCTCATCATAATAAGAGCTCACTTTTAGGTCATATCTTGTGTGTAAAAGGGTTTACATAAGATTTATATATGGATAAATTTCATCCCTCTCAATATTACACTATATTATTGCACCTCTATGCAAAACACTTATATATTTAGAGTGACTTGGTGAAAACTATGTGATATTGTCTTATTCTCAAAAGGTTTACACTATGTTTATGGTAGTAGGAATATTCATTCTATTCTAGGTGCATCACTTTTTACATTTATAATTATCTTACCTTTTCCCTCCCTTTTCCCTCAAGATCCTAGGTTTATATTAGTAGTACTTTACCTTTCTACTCTTTTGGCCTGTGCACTGGTCTTAAACTAGGTGCACTTATAATAGAAGAAATTAAACCTACTCTATAGGCTCATCCCAAGGAGCATAAGGGTCCCATGCCTTGGGTGAATTCCCATAATTATGATGAGATAATCAAATCTCATGTGCACAAATAAGTGATAATACTTATGTGCTTATCACCTTAGCCTCTTGCACCCCATGTAAGGCCTTCACACTTAGTGCCCCATTACAAAGCTCTACTATGCTACAGAGTATTCCATGGGTGTATGTTTCAAATGATAATAGTTTTTGGCATGCTTGGTGGGACTAGTTCAAATAAAAATCTTACAAATCAATGTTACCCTTACCTATCAAGTGTTAAAGAAACTCTACAGAGCACCTGCCAATTAAAAATGTCTAAATCTACTAGTTTAAATAATCTAAGTGCTTAAGATATGTCTTTCCACTCCCAATTCAATGAAAATGTTGCATTCACACTCTCTTATTTCTTATTTCAATCTCATGCAAGCACTTATAACCTTCCCCCAATTTATCCCATATGGTAACCTGATTATGCTTTTAATCATCCCTATGTAATCTACCTTGCTCCTGACTAGAATCATTACCCTCTTAATCAACCTCAAAATACAATCAATGATAGATACCTTGATTTCTATAGATATCTAAAGGATATCAAAAGAGAAAAGAGGTATGGTAGGCAATAGGAAGAACTTTCTTAACAAGCTTATGCATGAAAGTAGGAGATGATAGAGTTGCATAGAGTAGAAAAGGAATGTTTGGCTAGGTATATCATATCCAAATAAGATAAAATGCATTATTTTCTTGCATAAATATAGAGCACTAAATATTAGTCAACTGCATCCACTCATTCCTCTCCTATCTTCAAGTAGACTCCCCTTGTTCTTACAAGCCAACTTGTGGGTTAGAAGACTTATACACCCAAAATATCTAGCTTTAGGAAAGATAATCCCCATGCACCTTCAAGTAGGCCTTATGATTTTAATGTACCAATATCTAGAGGCCCCCCTCTTATATAAGAGCCTACATCTGTGCCAATTCAAGAATTCATCCTTCTTCAAGAGCCTCACACATGTTCATGGAAACCTTGCTAGACCATGCATCCCAAATTTGTGATGCCCAACCTTATGGAATCCCCTTCTTTTATACTAGATAAAACCCCTTTCCCTCCCACCATCCCCTTTTTCAAAGGAAGACCAGTCATATGGAAGGAAAGTGAAGACTATTCAGATAAAGAAGATGATACTTCAAGTGAGTATAATGAGAAAATCATTGTTTGCATCCCTCTTTGCACCATGAAGTCAAAAACCTCAGAGCTACTATAGGAGGAAGCAAAACAAAATAAGCTTACATAGTAGGATAATGCATAAGAGTGAGATGATGGGGCACTCTCTTTGATAGATGAAAATTCATTCAATATCGAAGAAGATGAAGTTAGTCATAAAGTTATAGTGAGGCCTCCCATATATAAGATTGAATAATAGTTGGAGGAAGACCTTAGGGGCAGATAAAGCCATCAAAGGGAATGCGTGCTTTAGGAAAAAACCCTATCAATTTGAAAAGAATGTATAAGCAACAAGTGGTGAGGAAATGTAGGATTTGTTCAAAATCCTATTTTTAGGCTATGTTCCTCTATAAGTCGACTATGATCTAGCCAAGGTGGAGAGATGTACCTTTATTAAAAAGGTTAAAAAGCAAGAGGGAGGCATCTCATTAGATCAACCTTCTCAGGGGTTAAGTGATAATTTTTTTAAAATATTTAATGATGGTTATCAACTCCTTGATGACATTTCATATGATTATGCACCCCTTAAAGGTATCTTAAACTAATTTTATCCCTAGACTTTGAGTAAGCAGCATAAAGATGAGGGGAAGGTTATAGTAGCAAGTGGACTTTAGGCCCATTATCTTTATCACCTTACAAGGGAGTTCATAAAAGGCATAATGAACCCACAAGGATAATCTATTGAGTTCATGAGCTTATATATTATTATAAATAGGTCTCTCAATCTCTAGGAGGCTTAGTTTGAGAAAAGAGTGTAGCTAAGCACCAAAGGATACATGTGGAAGTGGCTTGACTTGATGGAGTTATTCATCAAAGAGGATCCTAGTCAAATGAAATTCCTTGATAAATTTGTATAATTAATCAAGGCACCCTTCATTTAGAGTGAATAGATGCCACCTCACCTCCCTCCATCACATACCAAAAATAAGGAGGCACACAATCTAAATGACCTAATATGTTTCAATTTTGATCTAGGAAGGTGAAAGCCCATATTTTTAGTATGTATATATTAAATTAGATAAGCTCTCATTGTATTTCCCTAAGTGTCTATGTACACATTTTATAGTCTTAGTTTAGATTTTTTTTCCTCTAAGTGTGTTTTTCACATCTATTATCCATTTTTTCTTTTTCTATGTTGAGCGTAGAACTCAATTCAATTCATATAGACATAAAACAAATAAGTTACAACTTTAATGACTTCATGCTCAATGTATCACTTCAAAGGATAATATATTCCCACTTAGTAGGTAAGTGGTCTATAGAGGTCACTAAAATTTGAATTTATAAGTCACCCCTAATTGGAATATTACTTTTTGTGACCCTACAAAAGAGTTGTGAACTTGTGAGGTCCCAGGTACTTCAAGTAGTAGGTGCATAGGCTTTCCCTACCTACATCCAAGATTAGGATAAAGGCACAGATTTGAGTGATGATGAAATGATGAATCACACTTGTATTAAGTTATCAATTTACAAATATACACAATATTAAGTGATGTTTAAGATCAAGAATTAAAGTCCCCAGGTTATGGATGGTTAAATAAAGGTAGAGTGTAATGAGTAGTTATGAACCTAGGATCTTCAATATTTATATGTGCCCTTATTTAAAGTCTTTCTTGTGTTTATGTAGTGTAATTAATTTCCCACACATATGATCCTAAATTTTTTCCCTTCTATTGTGTAGAATGTAACCCTCCTTCCATTGTTGCCACATGGTGGCCTGACACTCATCCTACGCAAAAAAAAATTAGTTGCCCAAGATAACCACCATGCTTCTATGTATCATAATCATATTGATTCCATCCAAAATCTCCAAAAGTAATCTTCTAAAGGCCTACCAAAATGACATGTGTTATTCCTATAGTTCCACACTCAAAACCAATTAGAAAACACCATGTGCCAAGTGGTAGTTAAATATAATGCAAGTAGTTGGAGGTAGTTGAGATAAGATCGAGGCATGGTCATAGAAATTAAATGTAGAATCAACTACTTAGCCTCAAGATGTACATACATGCCACCCTATAAATATATCAGGGAAATATTACATTCCCTATGCATGTGTATCTAGAAGCAATCCTGCCACCAATCACAGATCCAATCACTAAATAGACTTCAAGAAGCATGGCTATATTGTTACTAAAGAATTTAAAAGATTTACTCACCACCCTAAGTAGTGAATTAATTTTAAAACAATATTTTTATCTATTAAATATTATTATTTCACTTCTGAAAGGCTTAACACATTTTTAGTAGCCTCACACTACTCCATGAGCACTTTTATTAGCTAAGTCTTATAGATTAATGAGAATTAAGTTCACCTCTTTTTGTTATTTTGATTATTTGTGTTATTATGTGTCTATAAATATTTATCTATGGGTATTATTTTCCCCTCTCATCATCATCCATTCCTAGTACCTCCTTATTAAACTTATAACTCACTTTTCCTATGTGCACTAAGGTCTACATAGGCTTTGTCCATGGATAACCTTCATCCCTCTCAATGTTTCACTATGTTCCCATGTCTCTATGTAAAACATTTATGCATTTAGAGTGAATTGTCATAAATTATCTGATATTATATTATTATAAAAGGTTTGCATTGTGTTTATAGTAGTAGGATCACTCTCTCTATTTAGGGTGCATTACCTTTTACTTTTGGCATTCTCTTACCTTCTCCCTCAATTTTCCCTTAAGATCCTAGGTTTATATTAGTGGTAGTTTATATTTTTTCTCTTTATGCCTATGTTATAGTATTAAACTAGGACACTTGTAATAGAAGGAATCTATCCTACTTTGAAGGCTCATCTTAAGGATCGTTAGGGTCCTAAGCCTTAGGGACATTCCCATCATTGTGATAAGACAACTGATGTTCATATACACATTTGAGTGATAATACTTCCATGCCTATAACCTTATCCTCTTATTTCTCATGCAAGGAATTCATGCTCAATGCCCCATCACAAATCTCCCCCATTCCATAGAGTATCTATGGGTGCATATTTTAAATGACAACATGTTTCAATTGAGTTTTCAAGGAGAACCAATAGTATGATATGAGAGGACCACCTTGGGTTTCCTTCATCTATGGGGGTGATCATTATTCTAAAGAGTGTAATCAAGGGAAATTATATGGAAAGAATAAGGGTTATGATTTGAAATAAGTAACTTTTTAGTGAAGGATTCACGCAGTTGTTGATAATCATCAAGATGAGTTTTAAACTTCTCCCATTGAAGTAAAAGGTATTTTGTTTGATCATATAAGTTCTATGTTGATTAACACTAGGGATACTGAAAGTTTTATTTCCCCTAAGATGTTTAATATTTTGTCTAGAAAAGATGGAATTATCAAAATTAGATGGTCAGTATAGTATGGGAATGAGTCAAAGGTTAAGGTTGATAAGTGTCTAGTGGAAGTTGAAATTAGCTTACCTAAATTCACTACAATGTGGATATGCATGTTGCACCATTAGGGTCATATGATGTGATCCTAGGTTTTAATTGGATTATGGAGCATAAATATCCGGTTGATTACTATATAAATAAAGTAGAGTGTCAAGATGATTTTGGAAATTGGATAGAACTTTAGGGTGAGAAAAGAGAGTTGAAGCTTAAGAAAAGTTTAAAAATTCAAATCAATAAGGCTCAAATAAAATGATGTTAGGCATTTATCATTAAAATAATTTAGATGGAGTAATATAAGGAACTATCCATTGAGGATTATCCTTTTCTTAGAAATTTTTAAGATGTGTTTCCAGAGGAATTTCTAGGATTACCACCCAAACATAAGTTTGATTTCTTGATTAACATCATACCTAGATCTGAATCATAATCTAAGGCACCATATAGGATGATAACTACCAGATTATTTGAATTGAAGTATCAACTTTAAGAGTTATTATCAAAAGGTTTGATTCAACTAAGTGTGTCAGTATGGGGTGCACCAATAGTTTTCATCAAGAAGAAAAATGGTACACTTTACCTATGTATTGATTACAAAATATTAAACAAGGTGACAATCAAGAAAAAGTATATGTTACCTTGCATTGATGATCTATTTGATCATATACAAGGGGAAACAGTATTTTCTAATATTGATCTTTGAGTACTGTATCATCAACTAAGAATCTATGATGAGGATATTCTTAAAACAATGTTTATAACTTGGTATGGGCAATAAAATCATTTTTGCCTTTTGGGTTGAAAAACGCTCCAAAAACATTTATGAATCTCATTAATAGTGTGTTTAGGGATTATTTAGACCACTTTATGTTTATTTTTCTAGATGGCAATGCCATATATTCTAAGAACAAGGAAGAACATCTTCAGCATCTAAAACTAGTTTTGTAGCATTTATAGAAGCACAAATTATATGGAAAGTTGTCCAAATATCATTTTTTTAGAGGAAAGTACAATATTTTGAACACTATCTACACAAATGAAATTTCAATTGATCTAGTGAAGATAAAAACCATAATTGAATGACTAATGCCCAAAAATGTGCATAAAGGGAAAATTTTTATAGGTTTAGTGGGTTATTATAAGAAATTTGTTCCAAATTTATCAATTATAACTAACCTAATTACATCTATTTAGTAGAAGAATCAAAATTGTTTTGGTTAGATAGGTGTAAAAATGTCTTTCAGAAGCTAAAAAGAAGGCATACTTTGGCACATATGTTAAGAGTTCTTGATCCTAATGGTTATTTATTCATAATCACATATACATTTAGGGATGGACTTAGAGGAGTTATTGTGAAATATGGTTTAGTTGTAGCATATGAGTCCAAAAAACTTAAGCTTTATGAGGTGATTTATGCCCCTCATAATCTAGAACTTATTGTGATAGTGCATGCCTTATATGTTTGGAGGCATTATATATTAGGAAAACCATTTGATATCAAGGTTGAAAACTTGGGACTTAGTTATATCTTCACCCCACTTAACATGAATGCATTTTAAAGATGTTGGTCAGAATTCTTATCTAATCACAATTTTGATATTAATTATGTCAAGGGTAAATAAAATAGAGTTGTAGATTCCCTAAGTCATATAAGATACATAATAACCTTGACTATTATCAAGAGTACTTTTTGAAACTAGGTAATGAAAGTTAATAAATTATTATCATAGAATTATCATAATCTAAAGTTTAAATTATTCAATTTGGAGAGTGATTATAATTTAAGGTACAATAGTAGGATGTATGTGCCTGATAGAGAAAAATTGAGGAGCACAATGCTAAAATAATTACATAATGCCCCATATTTAAGACATCCTAGTGTAACTAAGCTCATGGTTGAGCCAATACCTCTGTATTTCTAGAAAGGGATAAAAAAGGATGCAATGAACTTTATATCTTAGTGTTTAGAATGTTAACATGTGAAAGATGAACATGTGTAATTGGTAGGATTGTTATATCCTCATGATATACTAGAATAGAAGTGGCTAGTGATTAGCATGGACTCTATCCAAGGTTTTTCATTATCATAAAACCATCATGATATGATCTTGGTGGTAGATGAAAACTAAGGCATCTCACTTCATACCAAGAAATTTGATGGATGATGCACTAGTACTTGCAAATAGATACATGAATAAGGTGTACCAATTACATAGATTTCTAGGAAAGATCATTTATGATCAAGATGGGATAATGAATTCTAGATTTTGGTTGACTTTGAATTTAGATCTAGGTATTCACTTGAATTTATACTACATATTACCCAAACATAGATGGAAAAATAAAGAGGGTTAACCAAGTTTTAGAAGATCTCCTTCGAATGTATTACATGGATCAATAATACAAGTGGGAGGAGTACCTTTCATTGGTTGAGTTTGCCTACAAAAATTCATATAAATTATCATTGAAAATGTCTTTGTTTGAGGTGTTATATTGAATAAGGTGTAGAATACCAATTATTTGAGATATGTTTGAAGACATGGTAGTCTTTGGACCTCAAATACTTGTGAAGATGGAAGACCCAGTTAAGACAATCAAGCAAAGGTTGGCCAAGGCCATTGATAGATAGAAAAGTTATGTTGATCTAAAAAGAATAAAAAAGTAGTTTTATATTGGTGAAAAAGTATTTATATGGGTTAATTGTAAAAGAATCTTGATTATGTTTGGTAAATCAATGAATATTTCACCAAGATGTGTCGGACCTTTTGAGGTTCTAGAAGTGATCAATCCTATAGTGTATTGGCTTGCTTTTCCAATAGCTCTGTAATTTTTTCATAATATTTTCCATGTGTACTATATTAAAAAGTATGTTATTGATCATTCTCATGTATTATATTAGAATGATCTATAAGTTTTGGATCTCAAGATGGTCACAATAGAACTAGTCATAATAATTGACACTTGTTAACATAGTTTACATAATAGATAAGTGTCATAGTGAAAGGTCTAGTGGGATAAATATTTTGAAGATAGTATTTCTTGGGAGGATTAAGATGAATTTTAAATTTTTTTTCCACATTTTTTTGCTTAATATGTTGCTAGATATAATTTAATTTTCTAACTCTTATTAGAATAAGTGGCATCAAGATGATGACCAAATTTAAGGGGGAATGATGTCACATCCTAATTCTTGTCTAGACTTGATAACCTATTGATTAGTGAATTATATGGCTATTATTAGTAATTGATTAGCTAATTACTATTTTGGTTAATTTATATTTTATATACTAGTGTATCGACATATGTATATTTCTTAGTTACATTATTTTTAAATATTGATTTAGTTATACTTATATGTTATGTACATGATGATCATGTTTATTTAGTTCATTACAATAGTATGGTGTGTATTTTAAATTGATTCAAGCTAACTAAATTTAGTGTTGTGAGGTGTATTTAGGATAGATATGTCCCTCAGATTGTGTTGTAGGGCATCATCAGAGAGGGTGGTGTAGATGGAGGCATTGGGGGATG